>PVJA010015567.1:0-23310 GCA_004027025.1 Myocastor coypus
AAATTGGTCATCTAATGCAGACAGAACAGCCCCTTTAGGGACAGCCTGACCATTACTCAGCGTACATCCTTTCTGGGGGCATTGTTTAGTTCTCATTTATCATACGTCTGCGTACATGTGGTCTTGACTACTACAGCAACACTTTTCCAGTGGGTTAGCAACACCTTAGTTGTTTTGTACAGTTAGAAACACATTGACCTTTACTTTGATTTTATTTCGTATGTCCATTCTGGAAACTCTCAGTCTACTGATAATTTATCAATGGTGAACCAGGCCTCCTTGTGGTCTTAAAAGGAAGGAGGCTCGCCGAATGTTGAACAGAGTCATTTTGTATAGTTTTACATTAACTCATCACAACCTTTATGGACAACTCCAACAACAAGAAGACAGTCACAAAGATCATAGAGATGAAGAGGAGGAGGACACCAATGACAATGGATGGCCCTTTCTTTCTTTTCTTTTCTTTTTTGTTTGTTTGGTTTTGTTTTGTTTTTGTTTTGAGACAGGCTCTCACTATGCAGTTCAGGCTGGCCTTGAGCTCACTTTTGTAGCCCAAGCTGGCCTCAAACTCGCACCGATCTTCCTGCCTCATCCTCCCAAGTACTAGGATTACAGGCATGTGCTATGATGAGCCCTTTCATCATTCAGAGCAGATCACACGAACGGGAAGGCGCCGAACAAAAATATCCATCCAGAAATGTTTGACCACTTCCTGTGGAATCGCATGTCAGCTAAATACTCAGCGCAGGCTTTGCACCCTCTGCTGCTTAACAGCTCTGCTCCTAAAATCCTTCTTGAGGGGCATTCAGCAAGAGGACGTGGACTGGAAGAGTTGCTGCATGGAGCTGAATGTCAGGACAGTGGCAGGGTCACCTCAGAGCATTCACCCAGGGGTCCTGGGCCCCGACGCCACACAGCGATAGCACACTCCCCAATCATCGCAGGCAGCTTGGAACCAGAGGGTGGGGGATTCATAGGTGGGCGCACAAAGGCATGTGGTGCTTATATCGAGTATGAGGAGTACTTTGCAGTGTGGAAGCCAGAATGAAGCCTAAGCTCTTTTTTGAGTGCTGCTACAGGGACTGCAGCAGGCGGAAAGAGAAGAGTGTGATTTAGCAAACTTGAAACCTCCTCTCAGAAGCGCTGAGCAGGCATTTGCACAGTCGGAAGATGACAGTGACGGGCTGCAAGTAAGGACACTCCTCGTGGCATCTCCTCTGCTTTGAGTCGGCATCAGGGGCTCCTCTCACGTCAGGCCAAACTTCTTCTTTTGCAGGAAGGGATTTCAAACTAGTGTCATTAGTATACCTTGTGAAGGAGAATGTACTGGAATAAGGGGATGACAGTTAGAGGCCGTGCTACTGCCTTACAATGTCATCTCGCTTCCCGGACGTGACACTGACATATTGACATACCTTTTTTACGTGGGAGATATGGAAGCAGCCACTGCCTGGGGCAGACTAAGATTCAATTAATTCTGCTTAAAATCATTCGATTGTGAAACATTTTAAACAACTACCTGGCGGCAGACTGGGAGACAAATTATGATGAGGTTTATCATGTTATCATTTTGAGGTGGATATTGACTCCTCATGAAAATATAGTTATATTAATATTTAATTGTCCAATATTCTGGTTTTTCTTCAGACCATATAAATCTTTTGCCTTAATATTTAATTGTCCAAGGCAAAGTCCAAACAGAGAAGAAAAACAGCTCAATCATTTCTGTACATCTATTAGTTGGCTATTTGAATAGGCACACATGTATATTTTTATATTTACTTTTAGCTTTTATTCTTCCCATTGCAAAACATGATCTTTTTTTTCTTTTAATAAGAAATAATGAGGTAGTTTCAAAACACATTATTAGGACAGCTGCAATAATTAATATGATGCATATTGTTGTCTTCATAATAGTTGTTCAGGGTACAAGATGCAGACATGATAACTTTGCTAAGCACTGTTAGTACAAGTATTTCTTCTCATTGAACTAAAACAAAGTGGTTGTATACATAGAGCAATATTCCATAATAGTAGTGGGTTATCAGCAGAATTGGCAATGTGGGAAGCTGTTGACTTGAGCCTTTTACAGCTCCGCATACTAACCTGGCTTTACTTTTTATGCCTTGTGGTTAAACTTTTCTGCGGGGTGGTTAAGGGCAAGTTAAAGCAAGACCCACATAACAACACATGTAACTTTTGTGTCTGACAAGGTCAGTCAAATCCCCTCAGAATTTACCTTGAAACTATGTACAGCACAAAACATCAGTCTTAAAGAAAGGTCAAACATTTATGTTCATAGTTGTACCATCACGTATAATGGCTATTTTTTTCAAATATCTGAAATAGATGACAACTAATCATTTAGGCAGCCTCCCTCATTAGCTTGACTTATCGCTGTTTTTTCCCATAGGTCACATTCCTGTTAAGCTATTCGTGACCTCAAACAGGCAAAGCTCAGCTAAGTAGAGATAAAAATGAAGACTAGAAGAACACCAGTTTTTGATGTGGAGACACTTTCTGATGATGCTTATGGCCATTAAAATCTAAGAATGAGTGTTTTTTATTCATTTATTAAATTCTCTCAACATTATTTTTTAACATCTACTATTGTCACACCCTATATTTGTAAAACTCTTCTTTATGTTTATAATTAATAGGTAACTGTGAGTTACACATTTTTACCCCTATGGAAATATTTTTCAGTCTTATTGAATGCTCTTTGCTTCACATCCTATTTTTACTTCCTATTAACACTTCCTGATCTCTTGTCTTTTTGATAACACTACTCTGGTGTAATGTTTTAAATCTACTCATTATCAGCCTTGCTGTGTCACTTAGTTCCATCTTTTATAAGCAGAAATTTTATGATATGGGAATTTCTTTTGTTCTTTCATGTTAGGAATAGCCTCTGCTGAGCAGGGGCTTTATCCCTCTGAGTTTGTTATCTTCTCTTCTGTTTAGAATCCTAATTTTGCTCGGCTTTTTCCCTTTCGCCTTTACTGTAGCCACCAATAATTCTTTACATTTCTTCCAACGTTGTCCGGGAATCCTAATCTTCTTTGGGCCCTGCAGCAGTTACATTTTCATCTTTTTCTTATTTTGCATTTTACACTTTAGCACACTGATAAATCTTCAGAGAGTGACAAGAACAACAGGATAAGTGTGTTCAGGGAGTGGTGTACGTTGATGGGTTAGCGCCTCTTACTATAATAAATATTTGTATTTAAGTGTTAACAATATATTTTGATCATCCCACATGCTATATGGGCACATGTGTCTACATATGATATATAGAATATGCACCACATACATATATAATATGTATTTTTACATAGTATATCAATAGCCAGTTACAGATACATTTGTTCAGTGGGTTCTTTTAGTCACTACTATTTCTCATTTTTGGCTCCCTTTTTCTTGGCTATATGCCTGATTTTGACATGGTAAAAGCTTCAAGGAAAACGATAGCTCAGCTAGCTATACAATTGTAATGTCAGAAACAATTCCTATCTGGATTTTGAAGATATTGCCCCCTGGTATCCAGGGCTCTTGAAGGAATCCTGTCCAACCGAGTCTCCTGTGTTTTTGGCCTTCTCCCTGGAAGCCTTGAGGAACTCATATTTGTCCTGGCCTCCTGAAATGCCAACATGGTATATGATCTGGGTCTCTTCAACTATGTTTGGCATATAAAAAATCTTCCATCTAACAACTTGTGGCTCCTAGGCTAAAAATATCCTAATAAAATCATTTACTTTACTTCTCCACTATTATCTTATCTATAGTTGTATAAAACAGTCATTGGAACTTGTAGAATGAGTACAAAATCTTTTTGATTTTCTCCTTATGTTTTATACTCTTTAATTTTATATTCTGGGGATTTCCTTCGCTTTGATTCTCCAGGCCATGACGACACCACTGTCTGCATCTGCGGTGCTGTTTAACCAACCTCTTGCCTCACTATCGGTGGTTTACATTTCCAAGATGTCCTTCTACGTATTCAGCATCTTCTTCAGCACGTGTGATGGGGTGATGCGCGTGCGGAGTGCACTCTGCAGCGCTCTGCCCGCCATTGCACATACCGCCTGGAGTGTTCTGGTCGGCCGTCAGCTCTGTCTTTCCTAGGGCTGATGCTAATTGTGGAAGCTGTGTGAATGGTCCTGGCTGTCTCCCAGAGTGCGCCTTGGTGAAACTCTCTTCCCATCCCTTCGGATCCAGATCAGGACAGAGAGACAGTCCTCAGGGAACCAGACTTAGGCTCTCTGGCGCCACCTCCGTGTGTGCTGTGCATGACCGCTCTCTGGAGCTTTCTGGGGACCCCTGGTCCCTTCAATCCCAGCACCGGCACTCACCACCTAGATCCGGGGGCAGGTGTGGGAGGGGATCTCGCAGCTTTCTTGCGCTGTGGGTTCCCTCCAGGATTCCTGACTGAGCCGCCTGCCTTGCCTCCAGCGGAAGCCACCGCTTATCCTCTTAGCTGCGGAGATCTGAGATCGGCACTGAGAGCTGACTTCTCCCGCCCTGTTCCTCGCTGCCTATTCCACTTTCAGTGCCTCAGAAATTGCTGATGGTAACTTGTCTCGCCTAGTGTTCTTTTCTGTTTCTGGTCATTTCGTGGCAGTTTCTAGAACTGCTGCTTTCACCATTTTTCAGGGTTTGGAGCACAGGAGTGGCAGACCAGGGTGACACACTACCGTCCATGGCCCGCTTCCCAGCCATTCTTGACACCACGACCAATTTACTTTAAAAGACATGAACTTAAAATTCTTTAAACCCCAGTAATTTGAAGGTTACTTTCCAATTAATCATTTATATCTTAGTAGCACTGCTCTACTTATTTTACTCTTGCTTTATCAAATGTAATTTGAGACTTCATAGGGCACCCAGACAACATTTGCAAAATAATATTACTACTATCTCCAGAATAACTTCAGGGAGTATCTTGTGATATTACCCTGCATTTGCTGTCTTTTACTTTGATTTTCTCTTACCACAGACCAGAAGCTGTAAAATACAGATCATTTGCCACCAATTGTCACAGACAGGTGATTTTTTTTCCCCTCCTTGATGCTAATCTAAGCTTTAATCTTGGAAAATCAGAAACTATTTAGTATCTATCATATTTTGGAACCATTATAATGTAGACAATATTTAATTTTATAGGTCAGTTTCATATAAGTTCTTTGTAAGTTTTCCAAGATCAATAATCCCTTTTCAGATCATGATTTGTCATAAACATCTTGTGGAGGTACAGAAAGAGCCTGGCATTTAGCTGTGAAAGAAATCATGGTAGAAGGCATGGGTTTAAGCATTCATGTATAAACCAAGTTTGAGTCAAAAGTGGTAAACGTGCATAATCTGAAATGTAAGAAGCAGAAGTTAGGATCTGCATGAAATACAGTACCTCAGCACATGATTTTCAGAGTCGCTCGTACTAATGCCTGAAAGGCCGCTGTTCTTCTCTTTTTATGTGCATGAAAGCGTGTACTGAAGAAGGGATTATTAAGTAGTGGTTAAGAACCAAATGCTTCGGATTCTCCAAGTCTGAAAGTTTCCAAATGAAATGCTATTTCTGGAGATGAAAGTAGATTCTGGAAGCTTCTAGAAGCTCAGTGGACCATGCCATGTACCAGGTGAGGTGCAGTTGTAGAACCCCTCTCAGAAGTCCTATAGGGTAGGGTACCTGTCACCCACTGCATCAGCTCACCATCACCGAGAGCAGGGCAAAACGAAGCCTCCAAGAACAGGGAAGTGCACGCTCTTACCACTAACAGCGCTTCTTCCAGTCTGCTCCGCTGGCATCACTTCCTCGCGCCTGTCAGCTTTTTCTCACCTGAAATAGCAGAACTTCCTTGCGAAGTCTGAGGGTCTCCCCAGCGCCCAGCTTTCTGCCCTTGGTGTGTTCACTGTTGTTTTGCTAATGCACAGTAGATGGCAGCACCGAGCAGGGACTGGCTCACCTGGTTCCTTCCCTGCAGACCTGCTTGTCAGTAATTCCCCACCATTTCTGTTAGCAATTACACAGCAACTAAAAATGCAAAATATTCCTTCTTTTGCAATCGTGTACATGGTAAGGGATATTTCAACATGAGTTTAGACTACATAGAACATCACAGTCTGCAAGTAACCAAAACATCCGAATAGATCCATGATATCGTTAGCATTTTAATATCTAGAAATCAGTCATTATTTCAAAATGTAAACATATACAAAAGTTACATCATATGTAGCAGCATAAATGTGTGTAATGTTAGTGTGGAGTTTGGTCTTCCCATTCTTTGGACTAGAGGTATAAACTTACTCCTGGAAGACAAAGGCAGAGCTCGCCCCGATACTGAGTACATGCATTGCTTCAGAGATTCAGTGTGGTGGGCACAAACCCCCCCGCCCGCTTCCTCCCATGAAAAAAGTCTCCCCTTGTGTCTACCACCTAGAGACCCCCATGTGGTCACCACAGCTGTACACACTATACGATCTCCAAGTCCCCAATGTTCTATTAAGTCTTCAGGTGACTTGTCTAATTTTTTTAAGCCTTAAATATACGTGGACAAATGTACCACAAGAAATACGTTCATGTGGTCTGTCCTTCGGTGGTCAAAGCAAAAGGAGACAAGAAAGGTCCTAACCTGCCCGCGTTCTGTTCCGCCTGCCCCCACACGCGTCCAGTTATCAGGTAGATATGCACATGGATGAGGAAGATACTAAAGCACGTTGGGTCCAGGTTACCCTGGGAAACAGAGGGACTCTGTTGATCCCCTGCAGGCCTGCTTGTGGGTGTAGTCGAGAGACTTAAGCCACTGAGAACCAATGCTTCGTCGTCTATCACAGTGGCCAGGTGACACTTGGGAGTCTGAGTCTGGGGAATTCTTCAGACTGTACAAGTTTCCAGCTGTAGCCCTACAAGACGGTGCTTGGGTTTCGATGACCATCTTTGCATTTCAGAGTTGCTTGTGGGTTCATGGGCCAGCATGGTCTTCCTTGGGTGGTACCGCCCAGGCGATGACTGGGATTGGCAAGTGGTAAACACCACAGGTAGTCGCTGTAGAGAGGCGCAATCCAGGCCTCTTGAAGGGCATTCTAAGAGCCAGCTGCGCACTGCCTCAGGCCCACCACCATGCCGGTGCCATGCTTTGTAGATCCCATGTCCTTCTTTTGGCCAGTGACTAAACACATTAGAAGGATCAGGATAGACCCATCTAGCGCACTGTGAGACCCTCCTCCAAGTGACTGGGTTGTGCACCTATTCGCATGACCATCTTGCAGCCAGAGCTTCCACCCAAAGACGTGACACCCAAGTGCTCCCTCCACCTCCTGTCTTCTCCTAGTGCCCCCCCTCGATTCCGGGCCTATCCAATCTCATCCTGAACATTCACTTCCTGGCAGATTTGAATTAGCATATGACATGAATATGCATTCATCTTGAACATGGAGACAATCAACCCTTTATTTTTCCCCCTTCCTTTCTGGATCAAAGTACAGCCCTCTGAGAAAGTCACTCATCTCTGTAACCCCAAAACAGCCCACCCTGCCAGTGTGGGTGGAGACCCCGCACCCAACTGCATACCTCGCCTGTCTTATTTAGGGCAGTGTATCCATTATGGAATGTTTGTAGTGGTGCACTTAGCAGGTCCATCTGATGGCACGAGAGATACCTGGGCACATGCAGCTTACCATGTTGGGGCTCACCACCCATTACCGCCAGCTCGCCGTAGAGCACACAATAGAATGCCACTTCAGGCATCACTATTCAAGTGATATGTGAGGACAGACCTTGCTCTGGCCAACAAAACAGGATCAGGTGCATCTTGTCCCTAATTTGCCTAGTCTTAATTTGGAGGGCTACGCAGTGACGTTGGGACCTTGGGAAAGCAGGTTCTGCCACCTTGTCCTTTCGTGGTCATAGTCACCAGATCCTCTGCATCAGCCTCACAGATCCTGTCTGGTGGGCAAGAACACTTGGCCAGGATATCTGTAATCGCTCGCCTCAGCAGCACTGACGCGAATCTCACGCTTGAGCAAGAACCATCCTATCCACTTTGTGCCCTACAGCACATGAAACAAGCCTAGGATAAACACCCCCTGAAAAGATGCTTAAGTCAAACCTTGCTCACAACTTGATTCAAAGGCTGAGGGCCCAGCACTGAAATGCAGAAGGACAGCTGTCTCTTAACCCTGCAAGAATGCCTTCCCAAAGCCCGTGCTCATCCATGTGCTGAGGAAAACGTTCGGTTTTCCTGACAAAAGGAGGAATCTTTCAAAGGTTTGAAGTCATGGCGGCCATCTGAACAGTCCCCGCCCAGCTTAGCATCATTGGCATGGGCAATGCGGGGGCCTTGGGCTCTTAGATGTTCTGTGTGATATTTGATATATTTATTCATTTGTTGATGTACAGGGTCAAGCTTCACGGTTTGGACTCATAGTGATCCTCCTGTCTCAGCCTCCCCAGTGTTGGTATTATAGGCCTGTGCTACCATGCCTGGTTCCAGAGACAGTATGGCACACTTGGGGTTCCAGAGACAGCTGGTATGTGGTACCGGGGATCGAACTCAGGACCTTTTGCTTCCAGGCAACATTTAGACAGCCAAGCTATCTCTCCAGCCCTTGTGTGCTATTTGAGAAAATGATAAGAGAGAATAAAGTCACAGGAAAGTTTTCAGCTCATTGAGTTTGTCCTGAGAGCTAAGCTGGCATGTTTTTGCTTTTCCCCCAGGGATGACTCATTCCTTTGTCTGTCTTTGTACACTGTGGTGTGGTTATGATTTATACACATGGATTTTAGACAGCTAATTTCCTAGAGCTGTTGCAGGAGCTGTGATCGAATCTGCACAGATCCATCCTTTTCAACTTGGAAGAACTGCACACACTTGAAAGACAGACTAATGGTTTACTTTATCTTACTTCGCTTTTAGTTAAAACCCTTCAGAAAAACATACTCTTAAAAGAACTCACATCACATGGACGTGAGGGGTCTCCCTTATCCATGCAGGGTCCCTCGTGGGGCTCCACTCAGTGACAAGTGTGTAATGCTGCTACTCTGGAAAGCCTCAGGGAACAGACATTGGGACCAGAACATGTGAGAATGGCGAGGATAAATCTGTCCATTCTATAAAAGCCAGAAGCCACGCCACCTGAATGCCAATGAGAGGACAGAGGTCCCAGTTCCCTTTGTCCCTAGCCTGCTGTTTGGGGAATGTTTCCTGCCTTAAAGAAGTAAAAAGGATTTTCAAGCTCTCTATGATACCCTTGCTTTAAAGTAACAGAAACAAATAATAGTAATAATAATAATAATAATAATAATAATAATAATAATAATAAAGTAACAGAAACACTGCAAGTCCCTGTGTGTCCATACGCCCAGAATCCACATAAATGTGAACATATTCCACATAGTAACATTTTAATCATGTGGCCTTAAACATCGCAATTTTCCCATCATTCCAGAAATAAGGTAAAGAGACAAAGGGAGCAGCCAAGATGGGGGTGCACTGTACAGCTTCAAACACTGTCAGGAACATTGACATTTTAAAACTTGCACACTCTAGCAGACTGAAGGAAGTTGACCCAAAAGGCAACGTGGCTTCAGCACGCAACGCCTGCGGATAAATGGAAGTCAGACTGCTACAGGGGGGAGACAGCAGAGAAGAAACAGACGACGCATCAGAGCGCATTCCGCTGACTCTAACCACGCACAACAAGGGATGACGGAAGGACCAGCCGTCCCGTGGTACGGGGAGGAGAAAAATGCCACCAGAGGGCCTCGGTGCCTCCCAGCCATGAATCAAAGCTACCAAGTGTTCTTTGGGGAATGTTCCAAGAGCTACCTGCTGGTTCTGCAGGGTTTAATAAAGACCTCACATCTCTCAAAGAGAAGAGACAAGAGATCGCATCATTCCACCGCCCCACTCCGATTCCTAGATTAAAGTCATAAACCTTGAGTGGAAGATAAATCAACTCTTTGGAGTTCTGCGCTTTATCCCTTGTCCTCTGCACAGCGCAGGTGACATAGCCATTTATCCTCTGAGCATTCACCGGTTTTCAACAAGCGCGCAGCAGCAACTGCAACTGACATAACTAAGATAGCACAAACTGGGCAGGTTTCCACTGAGTTCTAATAGAGTACATAAAACTTTAATTTTAGCAAATATAAGGCTTGTTTTTAACTCCAAATCCAAGCTTTGCTAAAGCAATTTTAACTTCCTTGAATCTCAGTTTCTCTTCCCTTATAGTGAAGATAAAAATAACATCCAACCTACATATAACTTACAAGTATGCTCTGAAAATTGATTAAAATCCACATATAAAATTATTTGCATACACATCTATTGGGTTATTATGTAAAAATAGAAAGAATATGAGTGTCACCTTCCCGACTGTGACTGGCTTTTTTACCACTAAAGTTCTCAAAGGAGAACTGAAAACATTAGTTTGCTTGGCCTCCACAGAGTACTGCTGTGTGCGCACAGGGACAGGACAAGACGGAATGTACAGGAAATTCAGCACAGGGCCCACCTACTCAGGCAGAGGTGTGGGAGTGTATTTATCACACTTTACTGTAGCTAATTATGTCTCTCCTCTCCTAGAACAGGGACATAAAGCACAGAGATTGGCACCAATTAAACACTAAACAACTATAGAAGAATAAATTAATGAAAAGGTAGATGGATGGATGGATGGATGGATGGATGGAACAAAGATGGATACATGCATGAAAGGATAGGTGGACAGATAGAATAGATGGATGGATGGATAGATAGCAAATGGCACATGGATGGATATATGCATAGATGGATGGACAGATGGGCCAATTCAAAAACGGATGGATGGATGGATGGTTGGATGGATGGATGGATGGATGACCTCAAAGGCAATCATGACAACAATCCTTGAAGAAGTCAAACCCTGTTGAAGTCCGTGGTTATCCATGATGCATCCCAACACAGTGTGCTCGACTTTCACTCAGTTGTGCAGCCCGGAAAGCACTCCACATGAGAAGTCTCCTTGGGTGACATGCTGGGGAGGGGAACCACCAAGAGCAAGGCAAGGCTTCAGGCTAAGCAAAAGTCAAGTGCTCACAAGGACCAGTTCCAGGAGCAAACACAAATGCTTATCATTTTACCAGATGAGGAACTTCAGCTAGAGACGAAGGCAAATTCCAGTCTTATAAATTAGATCCCAGCAGAAGGTCAGGTATGGAGCATAATTTTGAAAACAGGGACATAGTTAGAGGCTGGACTGCAGCGCCAGTATGGAAGCCAGGAGGACCCAGGCCTGGAAGCCAGCGGAAGTCTCTGGAACTGAAAAGAGAAGGACAGGCAAGCTGCTCCGTCAGGATTGATGAGAAATTCACGTTGGCCTGAGAGTAGCTCCAGCAAGGGCCTGGCCAGGAGCTAGCCCCTAGGAAGCAGGCTTCTCTGCTCCTGTGGACATCACGTTTTTAATTCTACCGTGAGATTAAGTGTGTGGTAACAGCTTACATGGGGTAAAATCACTTTAGAAATGTGCTCAGGGAGTATATCTATCTTGCATGAAGAAAGACACTATTTCCAAGACAGTAACAAAGACCAGCTTTTCTTTTCCCATCTCAAGGCTCACTCTTCCTGCAGCCTTTGCCTTCACAACTAATACTGAAACCTCCCCTAATGGTTGGCACCTGCGGCCAAGGTGTTTTCACGCCCTGCTCCCCAGGTGGTGCAGGATCCACCTGCGAGAAGCCACAAGTGCATCAGGTTGCAGTTTTCAGTTTCTCCCATCTACCCATGTTCTAGAGTCTGTGTGACCATCCAAGAAATGGGGGATAGCCCTGAAGTCTCCCAAACTCTGCCTGCAAGTGACATCCTGGGTGGGGGTGGATACTTTCTGACTGACAGACCCATCAAAGTAAATCCTCCTGTGACCAGAAAAGATCTGGCACGCACGCATCTTCATGTTTTGCCATGCTGTGAAAAACTCTCAAGTAATTTCAAATCAATATGGTACAAGCTAAGTTTAAAAGGCAAAATTTGAATTTCATTAACTTTAAAATGTCAGGAATGAGCTCTGATGGCTTCAGTTAGTGTTTTGAGTCTTCATCTTAAATCTGAGTGACGACATGTCTTCAAAAAATAGTACAGTTCTTGACTGTGGACAAATCAGACCTTCTTCTGCTCTCCCTGGGATATTTGATTAGATTTTCGAATCCTCTGTGTAGCTAAATACAGGGTGGTGGCAGAGAGCATAATCTCTGACCCAAATGTTAGCCTTTTGTCCTCGTGAAAACTTGTTGGTCAAGAGGGGAAGCCATTCGTTCTGTAGCCAATAGGCACACGTGTGCCCCTTGAGCCAGGTCTGCGCTTGATGGGGATGAACACAGTTGGCCACAATCTCCTCTAAGCATAACATTTGTCTTGGGACAGTGGCTATGAGTGAGGATAAAGTTACAATTTGACGCCTACCCCAGCTACTGACACCTGAGTCACACGAGACAAAGTTTGAACTTTGATGAGTCAGCTCGGCTACTCTTCAATGTTATACTTTTAGCTAATAATATTTATTTCTTAAATAGGACCTGGAATGATTCTTGCATCCATGTTTTGTTTTTGTTTATTTTTTGTTGTTTGTTTTGGCCACTATGCATGAAGCTTGACCATAAATTAAGTCATAAGAAGCAACAAAATTTTGGGTTACAACTATGAAGTTGCATGACTTTTACCCCAATGATATTAAAATATATTTCCAAATAAAAATGTTTGGGATGCCTGACAACTCCTTATTTGGTCATTGACAAACAAACATCAATCAGCTCCTCATACGTCAACCATGACCATTAGAGCAAGCCATTTTGTTTCCCTGAAACATTGCTTGAGAATTTTTTTGTAATGATAGGAAACCCTAGCGTGGGATACTAGCATAGAGGAAAATGGGAGTCACACAGCTGAAATCTCCTGTATTTGTTCTGGGTGGGCTCAGGGCCTGAAATCGCATCTTGCTCCTTCTCTTTGTCATTTTGTATAGCGCTGTCCTCTGACCTTTGGTGTAGAACTTTGGTGAAGCTATGCCATTAGCACCTACTGAAATTCAGGTCGGGATCTACCATGCTTGACCTTGTCCAGATGTGCCTGGCTGGGTCTGGCTGCTGTGCTCAGCTTCTTCCTGCTGCAGCCCAGGGAACTGAACCTGCTGGGCTCCTCTGGCAAGATGTTCAGCTCCTGGACCAGCTGGAGGGTCTGACCCCCCCACACACACCTCTCTGCCAAGAATTTTACTGCGGGGCTCCACAGCAGGTGCTGGGTCTGGGGTCTGGATGGGGAAGTTCTGGTCCCATGGGTGTGCAGGCCAAGAGTTTCTACCTACACACACACCAGTCCAGGGTCTGGGTGGGGAAGAAGTTCTGGTGGCGCAGGCAAAGTTTTTTAAAATCATTTCTTGCTCTCTTCTCTGTATTTTCTTCCTTTTTATTAGTGGAGTCTTAGAAACTGAGGATTCTATGTTTATTGAATAAAATAGAGGAAATATTCTATTTTAGCCCATTATATTTTTGTACTACTTCTAATGTGTTATTTAAAATGCACACTAATGATAGTTATCAGTCTTGATTATCCACTATCATATTCAGAAAGTACATCAATTTTCCAACTTAGTTCGTATTGAAAAAATGATAAATTAGACTATATCTCACCACCAAAAATCTGACTCTCTCGCCCTCTCCCCGTCCCTTTCTCTCTCCATCTCTCTCACCCTCCTTCTCTCCCTCTCCCTGGCCAGCTCTCCCTCTCTCTCCCTCTCCTCTCCCTCTCTCCCTCACCCTCTCTCTCTCCCTTTCACTATCTGTCTTGATTATTTTCTGCTGGGATTTCTTAGTCCCCTTTCTCCAAATTAATCCTTGAAGGGAAAAACAAATCACTTCTGTGGGTGACATAAATCAGAGCAGTGGTCCATGCATGCTTAGGGCGCCTGGCCTCCCCAACTGATTGCATCAGGCTGGGGTTGTTGGAGGATGGAAGAAAAGAACATGTCTGTCAGAGGCAGTCTGCAGAGGTGAAGGGAGAACTGTGGTACACGGTCCGCCCCAACAGAGCATCCTTTTGAAATCCTGCGAAAAATCTTCTCTACCTGGGAATTCTGGCTGAGCTACATGGAGCATCTGATTTTCTGGTGAAGTTTCAATAAAAATAAATGTGCGTTTCTGTCAGAATCCAAAAAGAGAGCTGCCCGGCACGATGGGATTAGGCGCTATGATGAGTCGTGCGTTTCTGCTTGACAAATCCCTGTTTTAATGTCAGACGTTTGGTGATTAATTTCAGGTTCATCATTTTCTGTATTTGCATAAAGTCCAGCCAGACTAGCTACGCAAATTCTCCCCATTAATTAGATTTGACTGTATTGCTTGCCCTGTATTGCTGCTATAGAAGTTATATTTACGACAAATATTTCCAATGGAAATTAAGCATGTGCAAATATTAGCACTGCAATGAAAATTCGAGAAGGAAGTCTGCTTTTCCTTCTGCTACCAAACAAAAAGATAAAAGTTAATTTCTGTGGGTAGAGATATGAACATAATTTTTAAAACACAAATTTTAGTAGTTGGAATATAACGAATTATTTTTTTTCATCTCAAATCACATGAATTGCTCTGTCCTAAATGTCAGTGCGTTGATCATACCTGACTTTGAACATCTGAGGACATTGCAGCCCATGGGAGATCTTCGGGGGAGTCCGGATGTCGGAGGACAGAGACTAACTCAAATTCTTTTAACTTGCCCAAATTGCTGCTTCAAACCACAGTTTTTAAAATAAATTAACTGGATACCAAGACAGAGTCCGAAGCTGGGCTTGCCTCCCAGCAAGGTAACAACTGGCAACGCCATCTGTGCTATGACAAGACAGCTCACTGGCCCCCGCAGCGCCCCGCGCCCAGGCGCCACCCATCCGGGCTTTTTCTCCGGGTATGTGGAGAAGGAGCTGGCCGTGCTTATCCTCACTGTGGCTGCAAAACACGGGCAGCCCAGAGGCCGTGGTTCCGCTTCCTCCTGGCTGGACGCTGGTCAGGGTTTGACCCCGGGTTCCAGAGGGGACCTGCATTCCTACTCCTCGCTCCTGGGCTGTGGCTTCTTCCCTGCACGCTGGAAGGCCGACCTCTACTTCCGCTTTCCTCTCTGCCTGGGGAGGGAAAAGCCCAGTAGGTAAGTCAGGCCCAGGGTAAGACTTCGTAGCTCCAAGTCACCAACTGGCTCTTTAACGACCACGTTCCTGCCACAGCCAGCAGTGTGTAGACGGCTGTGTCGCTGCATCACCTCGGGTGGGGGCCTGGCTCCCTCCCAGCCTGCACGCCCAGCAGCACCCTCTGAGTCAGCCTCCCGAAGGTCACCCTCGGCCCAGAGCGAGACAGCGTGCCTGTGAGTCCCAGCCTTGCGGAGTGCAGCCTGCCCCGACGGCGACTGTGGTGTCTTCTATTCTTTTTTACAGGGACACATGATTCTCAGAAATGGTGCTGTACACTGGACTGGATTGTGACACATGGCATGAAAAGTTCCCCTGGAAAATGTCAGTGGATGCCTTTCCGTACCCCTGCTCAGGGCCACAGTTACTTCAACCTAGACTTCACAATATTTTCTTTTAAAAGAGATTTCAAGCCAGGTGTGGTGGCATAAACCTATAATCCCAGCACTTGGGAGGCTCAGGCAGTAGGATTTCCAAGAGTTCAAGACTGACCGAGGCTAAATAGTGAGTTCAAAGCTCACTTGAACCGCATAGCAAGACTCTGTCTAAAAAAAAAAGAAAAGAAATTAAAGACAGACATACCATGCCCTTACCATTCACCTTTGTATTTATACACCCTTCAACACATTAAGAAGTGTGTTTTAGTTCCTTTGGGCCTCACAGATGCGAGGCAGGCACTCTACCACCAAGCTACATCCCCGGCCACTATTTTATCTGTCATATCCTTAGCCAGGACAAAGAGCAGTTGGGCACTTTACAGGGGACAGGATGGGAAAAGCAGTCATTTTCTCTTAAGGACCACAACAAAACTGGTAAATTCTCTAGGTTGTGGTCCAAGGGGGAATGGGGAAAGGGAAGCTGTATGAATGAAAAGTCAGGCGCCTCTCCTTTATTTATTAGTTCGGTTTTGTCATGTCAATGGCGTATGTCTGAGAACGCCTCTTTTGGGAGATCTGTAAAATTCAGAAGATGCTTTTAATCTGGAAGTGGGTCAGTCGGAAGAAAACCTTGTGGACACCAGTAAGCATCTTAACAGAACACACACCTTTCTCTCAGATGATCCTCAAATCAAGAGTGGAGAGAAAGGGTGTGGTTTTATACCAAGAACTTCTCATCATAAAAGACAAAATTGCACCCTGAACCTCTCAGAGTTCCTCTGGGATACAGAATAGAGTTGACATGAGTAGGACTAAAAAGAGAAAGGCGCAGAAATTGACTTAACCTAAGCCTCACAGAACAAGGAGCTCTGTGAGGAAGCAGAGCCTCACAGACACGGTTGCTGATAGGCTGAGGCAGATGAAGAGTAGTTAAGTCTGGACAGGTGACCAGGCCCCAGGGGCTACAGCCGTGGTGCAGAACCAGGGAGAGAAATCACCAGGAAAAGGAAAGTTAGGTCCTTCCCAGGAGCATTCATTCTGTCCTCCTCAACGTCCTGTCCATGAGAATGGTATGGGATCTTGTGGTCTTTCACAAGGCAAGCTCATTGCCTGATTTGAAGAACAGAAAAAGAGTCAGGTCATGACCTGCTTGTAAGTGCCAGTTATGTAAAGCAGTGTGTAAGCCCATGCTGAAGGACTTGGGACTCCAAGCCTTCCCACCTGGTCTCCTCTGTGCTGGCTGCTAACGTTGCTCCATTCTGTTCCTGGGGAATGTGAGGTCCATGTCAAGTTGTGCTTCTTTTTCTCTGAGAGGATACCTCTGGGCTCCATGCTAAGCACAAGGAAAAAGCTGGAACCACCCAGTAAGTGGGGAGTAGTGCTCAGAGGCCTGTCACCACCACACAACCAGTAACTCCTCACGGGAACAGGCATGTGAGAGGTCATGTATTGGGAACACCCACGGATATTTTCAGCCCAGAGGTAAGGCTGGCTCTTGACACAGCATGGTAAGCAGCCCTTCACCTTGTGAAACTTGGCACCCTACAAGCTGTCCTGAGACCACAGCCCCAGATCGGCTTCCAGGACCGCCAGGGTTTCCCTCTTGGCCTTGGGCCCCTAAGCACTTTGCTGCCACTTCCTTGGTTGACAGAGTTAGGTCATAAGGATTTTTGGCTGAGGCAGGATTGTGTGTTGACAGCATGGAAACACAAGCAAGTGCGTTTAGCACCTTACGTATTGGCTTTCTCTATACTGTGAAAGTGGAATATTTCTTTTTGTTTCCTTTCACTCTCTGTAAAAAGAGATAGAAATCTGGGATCTTAGACAGCCACCTAGACCTTGTCATGGGTGGAATGTTTTGAGAGCCACATAGGGCAAAGCCACCCACTAAATTGAATATAAGTCCACTTGTACTTCATACACTTTTTCACCCCTAAAAGCTAGCTTTATAATAACTGCAATTACAGTGGCCAACAGTGACAGTGTTTGCTTCTCTATCTGTTAAAAACATAGAGCACTGTAATCAGTCCCTATACCACAAATAAAGTAATATTACTTCCCTTTCATAAATAAATAAGGAAACAGGCAAAAGAGGTTAAAGAACTTGTGCAACATCTGAAGGGTCTCAGCTGGAATGAGACAGCTTCAAATTGGATGCCCAAAGGTCTGAACGCTTCCCCTGTGCCTCAAGTGTTTTGGAAGGATTTTACTCCAAATGTCTGCACCAGTGTCCCCCCAAACCCCTCCAGCATGTCTTGGGTGACTTCTGACAGATGACACAGGAGCAACGGTCCCCAGGGCTAAGTCAGGGATGTGCCTGGGGGCAGGGGTGCTGGCTGCACCCCAGAAGGAATGTCAGTGAGTGGGGCATCTGTCACCTCCGCTCCCAGGGACCTTGGTATTTATTAAAAATTATCTTCCTCTCTGAGAAATTGAATTTTCCTTCCAATCGTAGGCAGTAAGTCATTTCTGATAAATGTGGGCAGTGTTTCCTCTCTGTTCTTAGAGGTTCGGAGGCTGACTGAGGCAATAAACCCAAGGGTTCTGATCCAGTTTCTGTCCCTGGTGCCATTTTCATCCGTCCCCTGATTGCCGAGGGAAGCTTGTTGTAGACTTCAACCTCAGGGCAGACAAGGAATGTGTGTGCGTGGTCTAAGGGTGTAAAGCCTGGGCAGGAGTCTGCAGCACACGCAGTCCTTTCTTCCCAACGTCATATCTTTCCGTCTTTCCCAGGGTGCAAAGGTCCTGCCCAGTCTCAGTGGTGGAAAGGCAAAGAAAGAAAAAAAGAAAAGAAAAGGGAGATGAATTGCGAAGAGCAAAAGCAATGGAGAAAAGGCTTAGGCAGCGCCCTTCGTGTCGTGTGGATCACTCAGTCGGTACCTGCAGCTCTCCAGGCCTCGAGTGACCCTCTCTCTCTCTCTTCCCACACTTTCTTGTGGCTTTTCTTTTCGTTCCTCCACGTTGGCGGTGTGCAGTGATCCCATCCACTGGGGAGTCTGTCCACGAACGTTTCCTTTTCACTCCCTCCCCTTCTCCCAGCTCATTAAAGAGAAGGAGACGATGAAAGATTACACAGACCTACTCTGTAGGACAGGAAGTCTGAAAGCAGGGGAGAAGCAGCAATTACAACCAAGCCAGCTGCTCGCTTCCTCCTCCTAGGTCCTCCTCCCCACGAGGCAGCTTTGTCACGGGCTGTACCTGCACCGCACGTCGCTGATGAGCCCATGACACGCCTTAGCGGGCACATGTATTTGTGCATATATGTGAACGTGGGCTGTCAGAGGCCACCAACTCTGGACGAAAGGACAATATAAGGCCGCTGGGACAGTGAAGTCCACACATGAAGAAAGTGCGCACGGAAGGCATTATTTAAGGGGGACTACCAGGCCGGCTGCCTTCACGCATCCACGGTATCTAGGGTTAAGGAGCCACTCATGAGGCCCCCAGAGCACTCTGTCTGTGTTGGTGGATTCTGCACTACGGTCACCAGAGCGAGCCAATTTATTGTGCCGAGATTGCCAGGGGGAACCTAAATTCAGTGGCCTCAATTCTGCTTCTGATCAGATGCCCATGAAAAAGCAAAGACAATCTGTGTTCCCTGGGTTGCAGAAGTGCTGCCCAGTGGCAGCCCCAAACCCTTGTTATTAGCTACGTAGTTCTTTAAAAGAGGCAAGGCTTGGCTCAACATAGGACACAGGGAAAGATGGGGTAAGAGAAGGACATCCCGGTCCCCTTTTTAATTAAGACCATGTACCACAGCTGTGCTCACATAGACCACGATGGAATGTGTATCAACTAATGTGAATTGAACCAAGTGTAAATGAAAGTTCAACTCAGCTGGGGATATAGCTCGGTGGCACAGCGCCTGCCTGGCAAGGTAAGGACCTGAGTTTGAATCCCAGGACTAAAAAAAAAAAAAAACCAAAGTCAAACTCATTAGCTATAATATTAATCGAAGCAATAGTGTCTTAATTTTCTGTCATTGCTGAGACAAAATACCTGACACTCAAAGCTAAAGGGACAAAGATTTATTTAGCTCACAATTTCTAGAAGTTTCTAGTCTAACACTGACTGACTCCAAGGGAGGGTGGCACGGCAGACAGCATTACAGGGGAGCGGTTTGCCATGGCAGAACACAGTAGAAGCAATAGCAAGGGCCTGCGCTGCCTACTCTCTGCCCCCGTGATCCAGGCTACTTAGGGCGGGCCGCACACACACCCGCTTGGTCCTAGCACTCTTGGGCCTGGCGCGGCCCTGGGAATCAGTTCTAGCATGAGACATTCTAAGCAGAGCCAGCTGTGAACAAGCCCCACCTATGACTGCAGAAGGCTTTGGGCGACATCAAAAGACAAGCCATGACGACATCTTCCTCTTTTCCTTAAGCTGACCACTTGTCTTAGCATAGGCAGGATATATCCTGATGTGCATATTAAGATTAATTGTGCAGTCTTGGTAGCCGTGAACTAAAAAAATAAATAAATAAACAGCTATACTGCCTGCCTTTCTGATTCTGTTTTGTGTGTTGGATGTTACATTTTGTGGCCAACGTCTTGCTACGCTTCCCTCCTTCTCTTTCTCTTCTCAGTTGCCCTCCACACGGCAGGCCAGCCAGTTAGCAGTTTTCACAGTTCAGGAAGTGGAGAACTTACAATGTTACAACATGAAATCACTTCTTAATGAAGGAGCAGAAGCAGGGTTCACAACTTACCAAATCCTCAAAGGTGTCCTACCAAAGACAAACACTTTCCTACCAGTCTGCCCACGTTTGCACAGGAAATGATTCCAGAGTCTGAAGACTGGGCTGCATACACAGTAGAGAGGGAAAAGCTAGTTTTGTGAGTACTTCCCATATTCAGCTTTACTTCTTTGGGACTGGAATTATTTTTTCTTTCCTTCTTTTCTGATTCTCCAGGTTAAAAAAAAAAAAAAAAAAAATGTGCAAACTCCCATGTTCCCCTGCTTCACTTCCAGCAGTTTCTTCGGTGGGCTCTGAGGGGAGGTCACGCAGCTGTGGCCTCAGATGTGGCTCTCCTGAGACGGCAGATGCGCCGAGCACTCTTCATGGCAGTGTGATGATCTTAAATTTCTCGTGAAAAAATACATAGAGCAAAAATGCGCTGGGACGCACAGAATCCTGCACTCTTGTGGAGGGTCTGCTGTCCCTCATAGGGACTCCTGGCAAGAAATACCGGTGCAGAAACCAGGAAATTTCCACCCAAGTTCACTGAGCTGTATGACAGTGGGAAGGCACCGTCAGAGCAATTCTCACTTTAAAAATCCATCCTGGGGAGATAGCTCCGTGGCACAAGTGGCTGCCTGGCAAGTGCAAGGTCATGAGTTCGAATCCCAGTCCCATTTAAAAAAATAATAAAAATGCATCCTGCCTCTGATCATGTGAAGCCTCTGTTTCCTCATTTTAAAAGATTTTAATTAAATGCTCTCCAGGATTTGCCCCAGCTGCAGGATATCAAAGCACCAGGATTGACGTTTAAGTCCTCCTGACAGCTGCTTTGGATTTTAACACATCTGCTTTCAAAACTGCAGAAGTTATGGCCGGCTGTGGCCTTCTTCTGTATGACTTCAGATCAAGGACTTGGTGTGTTCAGGACTACTGAATCAGATGGATTTTTTTCAAAAAATTTAGGTCTGTGATAGAACTTGGATATAGAACAACTAGCTTTAAAACTATCTGGTCTTTTCATCTAAAAGTGAAAAAATAAATTATAACCTTTCCAAATGACTTACCTATGATAACCTTGGGTTCTCCCAGTAATAAATATCGAAGAAGCGGCCACAAACTGTAAATGTTGAATCAGTGTTCAGGAAAATTAGAATGGCAGTGAGCATGAGACTTTAAAAACAGAACAGACTGCCTGGCAAGCGCAGGGTCCTGAGTTCAATCCCCGGTACCACAAAAAAAAAAAAAAAACAGAACAGAGCTGAGGGCTGCACTGCCACATCAGAGGGGACAGCGGAGTGCAGCGGAGTGCAGCGGAGCAGGAGAGCCGGGGTCCACCCGAAGACAGAACAAATCAAGTCTTTCCCAGGAGCCATTAGCAGATGATCCATGTCAAGTGCGTAGGAGGCTCAGAGGCAGCTGGAAGCTTTTTAAGAGCCTAAGCGCCAATTTCCTGTTGTTCTGAGCTCAACAGATTTATTTCAGGACTATTTGTGAGGCCCAGCACCTACGGAAGTGGCAGGATATCACACCTCTTTGCCCAAAATGTGGTTCTCAGCAGAGAAAATGACCGATGCCTGCGTCTTCACATCCCTGCATATTGTTTTTTTTAATTTTTTCCCTGGTGAAGGGCTATAGAATGTGAAGCACAACCAGAATACAATATTTGGTTAATGTCCTTTTACTTAGTGGCGTTTCAGTATTTTTGATACTGACTCAGGCACCTCATCACCTGTAATTTATTAGGTATTCTTTTCTCTGTAGTTGTAAAGAAAGTCAATTTTAGTCCAGCTGAGTGAGACAGCTAAGTGGAAATTCAGGCAGATCGTAGAAAGAGGCTTCCAGTGAAGTCTTTGCAAAGTGTGAATATAATCTCGAGGGCAGATACTTGGCTATAGATTTCAACAACGATCTCTGGTGTGATCAGGACAGGCGCAAGGCGGACATAAAAAGGAGAGAGCAGTGTGGTGTGAACAGTGTTACTAGAAGTTGGACTTACTAAAAAAGATGGATTTATAAGGGCCAAGTTACTTCAAAATATGAGAATTAAAAAAATTAACAGTTACTATTCATTAAAAAAATAAGAGGAGAGGGAAGGGGGAGAGGTTGCTGAGGGCCTCAAGTTACAGTTAGGAGCAGGAAGTTCTGGAGTCCAGCGGCAGGCTAGGGTGACAGCTCGTGACAGCACTGTGTCTGAAGATGCCTGAAGGAAGGATTTGGAGTGTTTTCTTTTCTTTTTTTTTCAGAAATGATAAATGTATGGACAGACATAATCAACTTTGAACATTGCACAGTGCTTCCATGGCTAGAAAGCTCCCACAGAAAGGCATGAATCAGGGCCTGGGGAGATAGCTCAGTGGAATAAGTAAGTGCTCACCTAGCAAGGGTAAGGTCCTGAGTTCAATTCCTGGTACCACCACCAAAAACAAAACAAAAAAAAAGTCTCTTAAAAATAAAATAATGCATGAATCAGTATCTTCCCTATACTGGGGATTGAACCCAAGGCCTTCACATGGAACTGCATCCCCAGCCCTTCTTTTTATTTTTAGCTTTTATTTTAAAACAAAGTCTCACTATTTCACTATGCTGTCCATGCTGGGCTCCAACGTGTGGCTCTCCCGTCTCAGCCTCAAGGGTAGATGCAGCATCTTTGGGTTTTAGCGTGGCTGCCAGGCTGCGCCCCGGGGCCTCACTCCCACACACAGGCTCCACTTCCCCGGTTCAGTTTCTCTAGGACACCAGCTTGAGACCAAGCCTGGGACCTCCGGGCCTTCTGGGACACTCCAGACACAAAGAGAGGCACTCCAGGCTGCGTTCCTACGTCTGGGCTGAAGAATCCTGCACGGGCCCTGCATGGATAGACTCCTGGAGTCGCACGGGTTGCCTCTGGTGGCCTTACGTATTTCTAGCTGCTACATTATCCCTCCAAGGCTTCTTGTGGTAGCCTTCACCTACAAAAGCTAAAGATAACTAAAACTGCTGTGAATCCTACAGATTCCTACTAAAACCTAATCAAAAGCAACACATTCCTTCAAGCAAATGCGATGACAACTGGTGAAG
>PVJA010015567.1:23410-45237 GCA_004027025.1 Myocastor coypus
CTTTTTGAGACAGGGTCTCACTATGCAGTTCAGGCTGGCCTTGAGCTCACTTTTGTAGTCTAGTCTGGTCTTGAACTCGCACCAATCCTCCTGCCTCAGCCTCCCGAGTGCTGGGATTCCAGGCTGTGCCACCAAGCCCGGGTTTCCTTTGCTTCTCGTCAGTCTCGTTTGTACACAATCCTGACATTCAGGGGACGGGTGACTTGTTAGAGAAGGAGGCCGTTAGGCTATTTCTTAAACAGGGGTAAAAGGTTCTCTAAAAATATGTCAAGTACTTTTCCTGAATCTGAAATTATGTCTGTTATTTCTACTGAGTGAGTGAGTAAGTGATATATAAGAGCTTCTTTCATCGTTGCTGATTGAAGAATTACTGTGGCAGAACATAAACAAAACCAGTAACTACTTCAGAGTTGGATCAAGAAATTTCTTCCATGTAAGTCTCCATTTTCTCAGGGACATTTTGCCTTAAAACTAGCTCATGTCTTTAAAAAAAAAAAAAGTTCAGATAGGGTTTGAAAAGAGCCATGAGTTTGACCTCTCTGCTACAATTTCTTAATTTAATAATCCCTGTGCTGCCAAACTATTACTGATTTTTTAAATGTAGCATTATATTGTCCAGTTACCACTCAGAGAGAGAGAGAACTTCTGTCTCTGTGTTACAGTATTTTAACTGAAACCTTTCTGCCGCCACTTATTCTCTTTACCCAAACATTCTTCATGTCATTTACTTTTGCTTGTTAAAAAAAGATGAGGACCAGCCAAATAGCTCAGCAGATTCCAGCACCTGCGAGCAGGCACAGGGGCCGGGGGTTGGATCCCCAGGCCTGCATTGCTGGCCCCACGCCTGGGGCACACTGTAATCCCAACTCTTCTAGGAGACTAGAAAACAGGCAGATCACGACGAGTCCAACCTCTTATGTTAGATCACATCTACTGTGATAGTGACTGTGTCGCAAGATTTTTCTCAAGTGACAGCAGAACTGAAGTCGAGCGTGGGCAGAGTGCGGAGGTGTGCGATTCCTAGCACTGGGAGCTCACTGCCGTCTCTGGGTTCCTGAGAGCATCGCCACCGTGCTTGTTCCTTGGGTGAGTTCGGTGCTGAGCCGAGCACCAACTCTCCAGTTCTGAGCGCCGAAGCTGGCGCTGGGGAGGGCTGATGCAGTCGCCGAGCAGGCGAGGTGTTTGCCTGAGGCGGAGGCAACTCTGCTGCGAGCGTGTGCGCAAGCCTTGCGGTGTCCCTGAGGAACGTGGGAGAGCCTGTGACGTCAAGGACCCAGTTGTCTACAGGGAATGATGTGAGGCCCATGTCGCTCACCATAAGAAGTGACAGGAGTGACTGGTTTGTGTGTCTTAATGAGATTTTGATATGATTAAAAATATCTGGCTGAAATCAACATGTGGCAAATAGTATACAGTGCTGCTTGGAGCCAGGCGTTGTGGCACGTGTCTGTAATTCCGACGTTCTGGGAGACCGAGGCAGAAGGGTCCCCAGCTCAAGCAGAGCCTGGGCAATCTGACTCTGTAGTGAGACTTTTCTCAAAATAAGAAGAAAAAAATCTGGAGATGCTGCGCGGTGAAAAGACCTTGGATTCACACCACAGTCGTTTTAAACGTTAACTCAACCTACATAAATAAATAAGTACCACCGCTTGGCCCCGAGGAGGCGCTTCAGCCCGGGGCACCCACCTCGCCGGGAGGAGGCCCAGCACCCAGCCCCGGCACGGCAGCGAAAGCGTTGCTCAGCCTCGGCAGCGGCACAGAAAGCACAAAGCCAGAGACGATGCCCTGCTTTCCCCCGAGTGACCAGAGGAAGGCTGAATGTGATAATAAAAGTTTTGGCAGGAATATAGGAAGTGCAAATGTTCTGTACTGCTGGCAGAATCCAAAGTCAACGCACTATATTTTGAATGATGCTTGTAAATACTTAAATTTTATAAGCTGTGATTAAAAAGCGTTACTTCTCAATATCTGATCTAACATAGAAAAAGTGCTTATTGGTCTAGTTCCCAGAACAATACATCTCAACACCACCTAAGTAGATATGAGGAGGAGGAGAAGCAGTTCAGAATTTCCGGCCCAGCCCCTTTAGGGAGACTCGGGCCGCCACTGAGGAAACTCAAAGGAATTGCTCTCTCCTGAGCTAGCAAGGCCTCGCAGGCAGCCATCCGGCCGCCTGCTGACCCAAAGGTCTTGGGCAAGCCCGGGGCTGCGTGTTCATGGCTGGCACACACGTGAGTTTCGTCTGAGGGTTTAAATACAGGGTTCTGCCATGCATTATCAACTTCAGCACGTGTGTGAGCTTTAAACTAATAAGCAGGAAAGGAGGGGAGAGGTGAGGTAAACTATTATTCTAGAACTTTCCAATGTAGTGGAATAGCAGTCTTCCTTCACAGCTACCCTGGGCAAGGCTTTGGAGCTCACCTGGCCCAGGACTCTGCGGAGCAGGGCAGCATTCCTTCACCCTTCTTTTCATTCTTTCTTGAAGCCCCTCGCTCCACTCATTCATGCAGTGTGCACTTCCTTAGTCAGCACCAGTTTATCCCAGGCATTGATACCCTCACCCCTCATGGCTGCTGTCTTTAGGCAGCTTAGGAAGAGAGAGAAAGACACAGACAGAGGGGGTCGCCGCCTACTGAGAAGAAAAGAATTCCCAGAAAGCCAGTAGGCCCCTGTGGGAACCCAGGGAGGCAAAACCCTGCCTAGGCGCCACCTGATTGGTTCTAGAAGCAGGAAGACTGTGGCTTCTAAGCGTCTCCTTTCCAAGCAGCACAACTCACGTCAGCGTCTGAGTCTGACTCAGTCCTGTCTCTGTGGACACACGGACGCTCGCTCACTCAGCAGCTGTCTTCAGGTTCCCTGCTTGCCAAAGGACTCAAACAACCACATCAAAGGTAAATTTTCTTCCTCAGTCAGCTTCCAAGTACAAAGCAACAAGAAGCCTGCCTGGTTCCTCAACCACTTGCTCTGAAAAAAAAGTTTGTTGCTTCCTTCCATGTTTAGAACCTCAACAGGAAAGAATTAAGGTAGATGGGAGCTGAATGCACAGCTGCCTAGTGGTAGCTAGTAAAAACACACTCTCTCTCTCTCTCTCTCTCTCTCTCTCTCTCTCTCTCTCTCTCTCGGTAGGTAGACAATGGGAGGAAGCAGCAGGTGGCCAAAAGAGGGATAAGCTTAGTACAATTAGGTCACTTGTTTCACTTCAGAAACTTTCAGAGCTTTAACTCACTGCTGTATGTTGCATCTCCATGGGGGACCCAATCTCTTTGGTCTGTGGGGACCTCACCTGTCACCGCCTGGCACATCCAGGAGGTGCACTCCACACAGTCCCTTTCAGACGGCAGCCACAAAATGGTGGCCATCCCCTTTCACTTGAGGCAAATTTCCCTTAGTCACCTGAGGTAAGCCACTGACACTCCCACTCACGATCAGTCCGTTCTTCTCATTAATGCATTCCTTACAATACGGTATATCAAGAGCTGGCCAAATAGCTTAGTGGACTAAAGCGCCTGCAAGCAGGCACAGGAGCCAGGGGTTCAACCCCCAGGCCTGTCGTGCTAGCCCCTCCCCTGGGGCATGCCGAGACAGCAATTGAGACTGGGCATGATGGCGCATGCCTGTAATCCCAGCTCTTGGGAGGCTGTAAACAGGTGGATCACTATGAGTCCAGTCTAGGAGTGAGGCCCTGAACACCCTGTAGACCCTTCCTCCCCTAAAAAAAAAAAAAAAAAAAAAAAAAGTTGGTGGAAAAGGCAAAAGTATTCTGATTATTAATCGTAATGCCAGCTTCGAGTAGTTCCACTTGTATATGCATAGTTTACATGGCGGAAGCTGCCACACACAGTTACACATGCAGAAATAATTTTAATTTGTTGTTTTCTGAAATTGTTCTGTGGTCTGTAAGGTCTTTATAGTTATAACGGAAGCCACATTTTCTAATCAGCAATTTACTTAGCCATTTTCATATTATTAAAGAGTTATTTTCCTTCCAATTAACCCCTACTCCAAAAGCCTCGAGGAACATCTTAACATTCATTATATTTTCATTATTTTCAAATACATTCCTTGCAAATGCAGTGCCTTTGAAACCCACTGTTGCAGAGCTCTTTCATGTGCCGTGCTGAAGAGAGCTTTAAAATTCCCAGCAGCCCTCATGGCTTTCATGAACACTTCTCTGACTCTGTTGCTAGCTTCCCACCCACAAGCCCTAAAGAGACCACCTTCCCTTACGCTGAACAAGCAGGAGAATTGGGAGCGGACAAACTGAGGCACGGAGCGTGCGCCTCGGGGTCCTCTGAGAGAGACGGCGCCACACAGTGAACACTTGGTTTCACTGATGACGTCGCCATCCAAGCTTTCAGGGACATGGTGGAAATCGGTGGATGAGGGCAGTATCTATTATGCAGTATCATCTGACAGGAAATGCAGTGTGGGCACAAATCTACCTGCTCAAACAATTGTTTACCTTGCTTGCTGTTTGCTTTTTAGTTGAATTTCATCAGTCTGTGTTTGCAGCATGACATGGTCCCCACCGTTGAGGGGAGGTGGCGCGTAAGAGCCCGTCTAAGGCCTACTCTCATCCTGTTTCCCTCCTCGCCCTTCGCCTCCCCTGCATCCCTTGCTCCCTTCCTTTAGCGAAAGACTGTTTTAACCAGAGAGCTTTGCTCAACAAATAGCGTCTTAACTGCTTTAGCAAAGGAGTCAGAAGGATTTTGTTGTTGTTTTGTTTTGTTTTGTTTTTGCCTGGCTCAGGCTGCCTCAACAGTGGGCCTGGGGATCAAACCACTGTCCCCTGTGCCTGACTGGGATCGCTCGCACAAGTGCTTAAAGCACTGAGCTAACCTGAAAGCCCCCTTCTTTAGTAACAGAAAAGAAAATAACGAGCCAGTTCCTCTGTGAGACTCCTGCATGGTTCTCCCTAGCGCGTAGACTCCGAGAGCCCAGTCGCCACCTGAAAGCGCAGGCTGTCCCTGCCCTGTCTGCACGTTTTTTCCTATGCATACAAACATATGGTCAATTTTAATTTAACAGCTAGACACAGAAAAAGATTGGGGACAATAATTAATAACAAAATAGATATTTTGCCAAAAGGAAGAGGACTGAGACGGGGAGAGAGACAGAGGAAGGGAGTTGAAGGCGACAGAGAAAAGATGACGCTGAGCTTTGGACTCACATCCACTACCCACCATAAGGGGATCCTGATCCACTGGGTGGGTGTACTGATAAAATGAAAACTTTTTAAGGGAAGAAATAGAACAATTATAAAAATTATATTGTAGTAAAGCATATTTAAAACTGGCAAATCACTTCTTTCTAGAGTTTTCCGCTTGAGTTTTTTTCACTGCAGTAGACCAACAGCAGCTGAGGCCAGGGAAGGGAAGACCTGCAGGTAGGACCTACTGAGAAGCCACAGATCGGCCCAGCCATGGCCCTTCCAGCCAGTGGTTTAGTGCACAAGTATTGCCTCAGCACAGTGATTTCTCGGGCACTCTCCCAGCACTGGGAGGACTCAAACAGCAAAGGTAAAATGGTTGGCAAGAATAACAGAGTGGAAGGTGGTGAAAGCTGAGTGAAGGAAACTGAAACCTGCTGGGGTACAGAGGGGGGCCGCAGCAGCAGGTAGGACCCTGCTGAGAGGGCGGCAGACGGTGGAGGCCTTGAAGGCAAGGTGCCTGGGAACAGTGCTTGGGCACCTGACAGAAGAACCCAGTGGTGGGAACAAGGCCTATTCAGGGAGCTCAGGGTCCCTGGGCATCGCCATCTACTGGAAAGAGTGTGGGAGTTGGAACTAGGAAGCCTTCTTTGTTCATTCATCAATAGACATTTTATTGACGTAAGGTCTGCATGGAAGGGCAGACATCTCTTTGGCATCACGCTTTCATTTCTTTGGGTTCTGGAGCCAGTGGTGGAGCTGATGGATGACCAGGCAGTTCTTCCTGTAAACTTTCCAGGGGCCTCGAGACTGCCTTCCCTAGTGGCTGTGTGATTTGACTCTGTACCAAACGCATAACTGAAAAAAAAAGAGAAAAAAGAAAAAAGAAATCCTGTACTTTTTGCAAAGAAGAGTGCTGACCCCACTGTGTAGCCGCATATTTTATTGCTCTAGTTGTACAGTAAACCCATGCAGTCCTTGGGGATCGCTTCCAAGACCCCCAACATGTGTCAGGGCTCCAGTCCACCATATAAAATGGTACAGTGCTTATATATAACCTAAGCCAATCCTCCTGTGTAGTCCCCAACACAATGTGATTGCTACATAAATAGCCTTTCTACTGCATTGTTCAGGAAATAATGACAAGAAAAAATCTCTGTGTTCAGTGCAGATGCAATCTTTATTCAAGTCACTCTGGACAGCATGCAGATGAACGCACAGATATGGAACCCATGGATATGGAAGACCGACTCCATCCCCTTGACATTAGGCCTGCTGTAGAGGCGCAAGGCTTGTCACTTGCCCGTCCTCTCTGGGACAGCAGCACTACGAGGCCGATTCTCACGGGGCACTAAGCCGCCATCCGTACAGTTCACATCTTAATGCCAGCACCAAGTGTCTAGATCTAGGGAAGTGGCACACATACAGGCAGGCTGGCTCGCACACCACATGCCAGCTCGCAGTTGATTTGGCCAGATGTTCTGAGGCTAAGGCTGAGGACACAGGTGTTGCAGCCCCCTTCTCGTGAGTGCTTTTGCTGTACAAAAGTGAGCCCCGAAAGTTGCTGTACACCCAGAGGTTCACAAAGGAATGCAGGTCCTGCTGGAGGTCGGGACCTTCACCTCGGCTTCTGATCTGTCTCATAGATGATGACATCAATTCAGGAAGTTCTTAGTCTCTCAACTTTGTTTTCAACGTATTTGGTTGTTACAGGGTCTCACTGTGCACCTCGGACTCCTAGTGACCCTCCTGCTTTCAGCCTGAGCAGTGCTGGGATTATAGGCCTACGACACTACACTTGGACTCTAGTCTCTCCACTGTTTCAATGTTCCAGTAATGCCTAAGTTCTAAATTTTCTAGCCAGTATATTGCCATGCTTACGTATTATTTCTTGAAATTTTCAAACACTGTTCTAAGTGAGAGACCATGATGTCAGCTTCATTACATTCTTCATGTAGGGCTTCTTAATCTGCTTTGTGCCCACTCAGGAAGGTACGGAGAATCCGGGTGCCTCCAATGGAAACAAAGGACATCTGTGTGGCCCTGCTAGAGACATAGCCACAAAGTGGCCCCCAGCATGGTGGCTAATGATTTGAAAGGTGCTTCAATGCTTTCTGAACCAATTCTACTTCGCCTAACAAGTGTGTGTACACATCCTCAAGTGTAGGAATAACAGAGAGCATGAGGAATTATCTTAAAAGCCCTTCTTCACTTGTTAGGAAGGAAACCACCTGTGCCACCACCAGAACTCATGGGCTGATGTCACGCTGTCCACACCACAAGCTGGGAGGCGCAAGCAGTGTGTCCCTTAGATTCAACCCTATAGGGGAAAATCAGGTTCTGACTGAATCATCTCATCACTGTCTGCCTTTGGCTATTTTAAAGATGAGAGAGCTCTTATCATCGCCAGAGATTGTTCCAGAACAAAGTAACCATTTCATAAAAATACCTCCAATAGACTCACTTGACATTTTTTAAATGTCAGCTTGAAGAATTCTTTAGTGATCATGTAAAACATTCAACAAATGTCATATGTAAATATAAATATATATAGTTGAATTATTTTCAGAAGTTCATAATCACCAGCAGTCAATGGCACTTTGGCAAAAACATGAACCTTAGAAGGTACAGACTGAAACACAGGAAACTTGTAACATGACTACTAACCTCTAAAAGAAAATGACAGTGTCAGGGTCTGAAAGCATAGCTAGCCAGGGCTTGGAGGGCACGGTGGTGGGCCAGTCCTGTGCCACCCAGGGATCACCTCTTGTGTCATGGTCACAGGGTACCTGGCGCCTCGCTGAGCCCTCGAGTGCTGGAGACACCATGTGGACGCAGTCCAGAGGGCACAATCTGACCTTGGACGAGGCCTCCACCTCTGGGCATGCTCGGCACCCATGGAGTTGCCCTGTCTTTCTTCTTCCCCCACCCCAGCCGAGACCCTGGCACTGAGCCCCTGCTACTCAGTGTGCACACAAGAACTATTTGTGAGAGGCAGGCAGGGGACAACTCTGTTAAACCTAACCCAAAATATATGGGTGATGACCCAAAGATCCGTCCACATACATATCTTTTATACACATATTTTAAAATATTGTGAAAATAAATGGGTAAATAAAAGGAAAAGACAGTGGACCCTTGGAGCAAGGCTGCACACCTGCTCCAGTGTGGCCCTCCCTCCCCTGTCTAGACCATTTCAGTGACCTCTGCAGTCTTCTGCATCCTGTTAGAAGAGGAGGCCTCCAGCCTTAGTAATTCTGAAACACATTTTGTCCTGGTAAAATGAGCAACTTAAGGTAATTGTGTACATTTGGAGAAACAAGTATATCAACTCTCTTATGCCTGATTTCCTCAAAACATCTTTTGAGTTAGATTATAGAGATGCAAAAACCAAGTTAGGAATGACCTCAAAATAAAATATTAGCTTCCAAACAAAGCATGAGAGTGCAAATAAACTTGCTGACAAAGAAACGTAGCCATGATTACATGTGAGTATGGCTACAACTTTCCCAAAAGCCAAGGCAGAGAGAGCGAATGTTATACAGCTCCCAAGAATACTTCAAGTTTTCCCTGTATTAAAGAAATTTAAAAGATTCCCTATGCAAGGACCAAAAAAAGAAAGAAGAAAATGAAGGGGGAAAAGAAAGAAAGAGAGAGAGAGAGACAGAGAGAAATCAGAAAGAAAGAAAGAAAGAAAGAAAGAAAGAAAGAAAGAAAGAAAGAAAGAAAGAAAGAAAGAAAATTCCATGAGTAGATATCTCAAAGAAAGAAAATAAAACCTACCTGAATGAGTAGGAAAAAAGCATTAAGTGATACTCAAGCCCGGGCCGGTGAGGTAGCTCAGCGGACTAAGCACCTGCTTAGGCAAACACAGGGACCAGATTCGATCCCAGGCACCACACGCTGCGCCAGTCCTGCCCCCCGCGTGTGCCTAGCCTGCCGAAGTGCAGGCCTAGTGGTGTACATTGTAATCCCAGCGCTCAAAGCAGAAGAATCACAAGCTGCATAGAGACCCTGCAACAACCAAACACCTTTAAAAAAAAAAAAGCTACCTGGTTGAAAGGGCGGGGTTGAGAACAGACGATAATGGAGAAGGAACGCAAGCTCACGGGAGGACGCGAAGCATGCTGGGACTGTCCAGGTACTGCCAGGTGAATAAACGGCGAGGTCCTCAGCCTCCTCGGGCTGCTTAGCTGAAGCCCAGATTGTTTCGCGTGTCTCGCCGGAGTCCCAGCAGGGGAGGAAGGCCCTTCCTCTAATTCACTGCAGGGCCCATCGCAGGCGGGGCTCCTGGCACACAGCAAGGACAGCTGCGCAGCATCTGCGCCATTAAAGACCCACATCCTGCGACCACCACGGCGTCCTGCAGGCAGCCTAGACTTCAGGCAAGCCCGAAGACACAGGCATGGGTGGCTCATTAGGTAGGAGTTAATGAGAATAGCCACTCGGATCCACCCTGAACCCGGGATCAGAGGCACGTGGTGTCCCCTGTGACGGGAGAGCAGGGCAGTACCTGCCCCAGCTGATTCTATGGGTCAACCCTCTCGGAAAATGAACTGAGGTCTTTTCTTCCAGAGTAAGAGCAAGTTTTAACGGCACAACTATTTAATTCATGATTGCACAGAAGAAATTAATGCATCTTAAGCCCTCCTCTTCCTCATATGTGAACATAGAGTGGTTACGGACACCGGCAAGGGAGTGTGGATGGGTGGCAGAGGAAGGAAGGAAGGACCGCCGGGAGGAAAGGAGGGAGGAAAAGAGAAAGAGGAAAGGCAGAGAGAATGTGTAAGCTACAGCGCTGCGCCCCCGCGACCTTCATTCCTGGGCTGAGGCAATAAGAAAGCTTCCCAGATACTTTCTGTCGGCAAATAAAGTTGCTTACTGCTTAGGGTTCCTAAGCTTTCCATTACAACTTTTTAAATTATTTGGAACTTCTTTCAGAGCTCAGTCACGGGTTAGGCAGTTGTCTGAGTAATATTGAGTATGCCTCTCTTCCAACAAGGGATGAGAGGAATAGAAATCTTCTTGAGCGTCCGGCTACCCATCTCCTAATGACACCCTGTGAGTGATTATTTTAACAGGGACTCAGAGAAGGATCTATGCTTTACCCCCCAAAAAAGGCATAGGACTTGCCATTTGTAGAATTTCAGGTTTCAGGAAACGTGTGTGTGTGTGTGTGTGTGTGTGTGTGTGTGTGTGTGCGCGCGCGCGCGCGTACACATGCACCTATGTCTCTTCTACTTTAGATAATCCTGACTAACACAGAGCAAATACCTTATTTAGCAACTTTTATCCCCCAAACTACCTGGCGACCATAAACCCAAAGGCTCGCCGTGTCAACCCCGTGGGTCTGTCCTGTGTGGACAGTTGGCCTTCCACGGAGCTGCTGAGATGGAGCCTTCCACAGGTGCCTCTGGACAACACACACTGCCCAATAATCATCTGAACAAAAGGCATGATCTTTTGTATAAAAGCAGGTCCTCTAGATATATTGAAAGATGGGTAAGGCCATCCTCAGAGATCTCTTAAGGAATAAAATACAGAAGAGCTAAGTCTCAGAATCTGCTTTCGTCGTAAGACCCCAGAGGACCAGTGAAGCACCTTGAGCATAACCGCAAGTCCCTGGATCAGTGTGGCTCATGGTGGTGTGCCTCTCATTCACACAGCCCGGCAAAGCCAGGAGCACCGCTGGGTGCCGCAGGGACGCACGGGTCGGGAAGTCTGAGGGGACAGCTGCCTGCAAGGTGAGCCTGGCAGGTGTCGGGCTGGGACAGGACAGCAGATGGCGAGCAGCTTCTGTCCCCGGATGTGCCTTAGGTGATGCTTCTTTTTGTGAAAGGTGCCATGTGGGACAGTTGTTCATTAGGGACTCAGCCACTGCCTTTTCCAGCTTTGCCCAGAGCTTCACACGCACTGTTCCCTTCTTCGAGCCCTGAACTTTTTCTACCAGACTCTGGGGTTGCAGATTCACTTGTCCTAAAGCTTCGGAAAGCCCTCTGACATGTCTTAGGAACTGACTTGTCTTAAAATAAAATTCCTGAATAAAACATAACACAGAACCCTACAAGCAGGCACAGGGGTCCGTGGTTTGATCCCTGGGCCTGCACCGTCCTCAGGGTGCCCTTAGACAGCACCTGAGCCTGGGTGTGGTAGCGCGCCTGTAATCCCGGCTCTTGGGAGGCTGTAAACAGCCGGATCACTACGAGTCCAATGCAGTAGTGGAACCCTGAACACCCCTCCCCTGTAGGCCCTTCCCTAAAATACAAAATTGAAAAAGAGCCAAATTCCACATGCAGACTTTTAAATCCTTTCCCTCTCTTTTCCTATTTCACTCAAGTTAGAGATCACAGTAGTACTCCAGATACAAGAAACTTTAAAAGCCAAGTACAGAATTGAGCTTGTTTAGACCTCACTGTTAGCTTGACATTTTTTGCAAGCCTCGTATAACAGACGCTCAAAAAGTCCAGGCAGCGTTTCTCAACTCTCTAACTCAAGGATACCAACATTTTCCTTCAGTATTTATTCATCTATGAGAAATTGTACCCGATAAGCGTGTTCTGTTCTTGTGTCAGAGCAAATTTGACCTAGCGTCTAATTTACAGGACGATACACTCTCACGTAGGACATTACTAATCAGCGCAGCATATGCATTGAAAATGCTTTCTCGCTTACGTTGCAGCAAAGCTAGAGAACGCTAGGGGGCAGTGTTGCTAACACAAAGCTCTCGCAGGCCTTGGACAGGGCTCAGATTCGCCAACCAAGTGGTATGATGACGGCAAAAGAATTTGCTTAGTCTTGCCTTTGGGAAGTAATACGGATCTTGTGCGTATTACTGGCAATCTTACAAAGATCCCTTGCTCAAACCCTGCACTGTTTCGCTTCGTGATGAGCTAGCTGTACCTGGAAGAATCTTCCAGGATAAACGTCCTGTCCCAGAGAAGTCCGGCACTGCCAGAAAGTAACAGCTCAGGATGCTGACCCCAGAGCCGGCGGGGGTCCTCTGTGGTTCCACCTGCACCCCTCTTCCTCTGTCTCACTCTCTCAGCCTCGCATCCTCATGAGCTTTGAGAACACTTGGAGGACATTTTAATTCTCATCCTCCAGCTTCAGGATTCTCTGTTCTTAATTCAACTCTGTCCAATTGATTTCTGAGTTGGAATTGTGTTCAAAAATTAATCTACAGGGCTAGGGAGATAGCTCAGTAGAATAAGGCACTTGCTTGCCTGGTCACACACACTCACACACACACACACACACACACACAAATTTAATCTACAGTGCCGGCCACTAGCTACAAAAAAGAATGGACTAGAACTAAAAAATCAAAACCAAAATAATCAAAAGCTATAGAAATCTTCCATTTTTGGGCCCGGCGGGATGGCTCAGTGGTCTAAAGCGCCTGCTTGGGAAAGCTTGGGCGGCTTCAGGGACCGTGGTTTAATCCCCGGCACCACATGCTGCGCCAGCCCTGCCCTCAGGGCGGGCTGAGCTGGCCATAAAAATGAGTAAATAAACAAATAAAGGTTCTGAAACAATAAATAAATAAATAAAATTTTAAAAAACTGTAAAAAAAAGAAAGAAATCTTCGATTTTCTCAAATGGCATTTTCCTCTATGGGCAGAAACTTACTGAAAACAATGCCATTCTGGTACCTCTGCCTCAGCACCGGACACAGCCCTGGATACGTCGTGCTAACATTACCCTTAGACAAACACTTGCACCTCAAACTCAGCAGGCAGTGGAGTGCAGAGGCCTTTTATGTGCAGCAAATTTTCTAAGAGCCAAACAACAAGTCACAGTTTTTTTCTTTGTGAAAACCGGAGTTGGTATTATATAAGCCATCTCTCTAAATTATGACACTGATCTACTTAAGGCTTAATAAGTCATTCCACGTTGTTCACACGGTGCAGCTAGTCCTGAGCAACTCTTCAAGCCTGCTTGGAATGTGCCATTTAGCAGCAGGTGGTTGCTGGGATTCTGAGCGTGTATGATTGACATAATTAATCCTGGTGGATTATGATTCATTTGTTCAAATCTTTTGTACCTAGCATGTATAGAGCCTATTTTCTCACTACTTGTGGGGGAGAGGGGGACCAGGGTTCAAACTCATGACCTTGCACTTGCCAGGCAAGCACTTGTGCCTGGAGCTATCTCCAGCCCCCTTCTTACAGTTGTGGAAGTGATAAAGGGTGGCACCATCATCCAGGTATCCAGAAACTTCACCTTGCTGCAGCTTGGCAGTGTGAGACTATACCTGGGGTCTCATGGCAGGGGTCCCACACCGGAGGGCCACAGCAAAGGCAAACAAGAAAGCAAGCAGAGGAGGAGCACAGTGGGGAGCGGCCGCCACCCTGGGCTGGGAGAGACGGGGCAGGCGAAGCGGAGGTCCCGGAGCCTGAGAGAACCTCAGCCTGCATCGCCAAGAGCCGACACTGGAGAAAACGGGGCAGGGAGACCCTGCTTGGTCTCCTCCGCTCCTGCTGGACACTGGAAGGACCTTGCCTGGAGTCCTAACGCAGAGCAGGGCTGAGCTGAGAGCTCGGACGGTGCAGAGCATGGGGTGTAGGTGCCGGAGCCTCAGCGTTCCTTTCCTTCGGGACAGCCCCCACCCCTACCCCCACCCCACACCCCACACCCACGCCTCCACCCCTACCTCCCACGTGGCTCTCTAGAAGCACGCTCTGCTGTATAAGAGTCCAGAGCCGCGTCGTCCCAGCGTCTGGACGTTCTGGGCGTGACACTCTCGACGTGGGCTTATGCTCCTTGAGCCCTGGGAGCAGGGACACACAGTTTATTCTACCTGCTTCTCAAAAGTGAGGCGGGTGAGTCCATCGGCCCCAGCCTGGGCCGCCGCAGTCTTGCTCTCTTCTTTGCCTGATTCACAGCTTTTCCTCTTATTGGGCTAATCTACACGAAATTCCAATTAAAAGAACACCAAACGTGAAGCACATGGTCGTTTTCAAGAGTGCCGCTCTTTACCCCGCCGTCCTCCCTCCCTGCTGTTCCAGCTTCCTACCGGGAACGTGAAGAAAGCATCAACCCCGGTGGCTGCGTTCTAAAGCGGCTGCCCTCCTAGGCTTCGTAGTTTGTCCCAGAGGTATGTGCTGCGCAGGACAGCAGCACATGAAAGCCAGTGGCGCCACAGAAGGGGTGCACTGCCCTGAGATCTAAGGAGCGACCCAAGGCTTCCTGCTGTGCTTCCCGGTGCTAGGAGTCCTCTCCGCTCTCCAAGCAAGCCCTGCTCGGCGCGAGCCCCTCCCCTTCCTTCTGCCCTTCTCTTCCTGTCCCCAGGCTGTGTCCTTCCTGGGCAGGTGACAGGAGGCTGGAAGGGGACCCTTCCTGGGCACAACTCAACTCCAAACTGATTTGATTACCTTCATGGGGGGTGGGGCAGAATTCAAAACCGCATTTTGTTAACTATGGCAAGAGCCGGCTTAATATTGTGGAGTTCTCTTGTGATTTACTGGGTACGTTTGCTCCCATTTTATCGTTAGCTAACGAATCCCAGGCCTCATTATGAAGAAATTTTAATCTTTTCTTTCATAATTTGTGTACTTATCACGGCCTGTGTTTACAGTTGAGCGCATTTGTCTAGATGGGACGACTTATTGTCAGTGATACTTATGTAAACAGGTGGATTTTATGTGAGGCATTAATTTGGACAAACAAAAGAAAGCCTGACAGATTTATGTTTCTTTAAAAAAAGTTTCAAGACCACATCTGATAAAAATATATGCATGTATGAAAATATGCCACGGAAACTCAATACTTTTATAGATTCATTGGCATTAATCAAATTACATTTGAAAATATGTTTTGAAAGTCCATAATCCAGCCCAGAGGATCAATTAAAGCCCGTAGGCTTCCTGTGCTTTCACAAGACTGAGCCCAGGGCACTCCAGCAAGAAATCTTTTCAAATGCTGCTTTCAGTCAGTAAAGCTAGGGAGGCCTCAATGATCCATGGGAGGCGGCTCCTTAGGGAAGTCTCAAAGGCAGATGGGAAGGAGTGACAGAAAGAGAAGCCTCTGTGTGCGTGCTGACCGCCTCTAGATTCTAGATTCATCCCACTGGCTGAGGAGCCTGCCCAGCCCTGGCTGTGAGCAGGGAGGACCGTTCTGCCATATCTAAGTCCATCCCCAGAGATAAAATCTCCCTAATTTGCATTCGTGGGAAATACCACCTTCACAATAGCATGCAAAAAACTAAAATACTTAGGAATCAACTTAACAAAGGAAGTAAAAGATCTATACAATGAAAATTATAGTTCTCTGAAAAAAGAGATCAAAGAGGATTTCAGAAAATGGAATGCGGGGCTGGTGGGATAGCTCAGGGGTCTAAAGCACCTGCTTGGGAAAGCTTGGGCTGCTTCAGGGACTGCAGTTCGATCCCCGGCACCACATGCTGCGCCAGCCCCGCCCTCGGGACGGGCTGAGCCGGCCATAAAAATGAGTGAATAAACAAACAAAGGTTCTGAAACAAGAAAATAAATAAATAAATAAAATATTTAAAAATTCTTTAAAAAAGAAAATGGAATGATATTCCTTACTCATGGATAAGAAGAGCCAATATTATGAAAATGGCCATACTTCCAAAACTGTCATACAGATTTAAAGCAATTCTAATCAAGGACCATGAATATACCTCACAGATCTAGAGAAAATATTCCTAAAATTCATCTGGAATCAAAAAGAACTTAGAATAGCAAAGAAAATCCTGGCAACAAAGGCAAGGCAGGAGAAGTCACAACCTCTGACTTGAAATTATAATGCAAAGCTACAGTGTTAAAATCAGCATTGCGCTAGCAGGAAAAGAAAAAACCATACCTGGGGATCAGTGGAACATGCACAACTACAGAAGATACAGACACAACTAGAAGCACACTTAGCCACCTTATCTTTGACAAAGGGGCCAAATATGTCCACTGGAAGAAAGATAGCCAATTTAACAAATGGTATTGACACACCAGCTCTCAACATACTGAAGACTAAAACCAGCCCTGAGTCTATCACTAAACTAAGGTCAAAGTTGATCAAACATGTAAATATTAAAACAGAAGCACTAAATCTACAGGAAAAGAAATTAGGTAGAAATCTTGAAGACATAAGGTTAGGTTGAGTTAAAGAACAAAAACCAAACTGGAATCAACAACTAGAATCTCGTCTTTTTTAAAAAAAAAAAATTCACATCAAAATAAATCATCAAGCCGGGTGTGATGGTACACGCCTGTAATCCCAGCACTTGGGAGGCTGAGGCAGGAGGATCAGTGCAAGTTCGAGACCAGCCTGGGCTACAAAAGTGAATTCAAGGCCAGCCTGAACTGCACAGCAAGACCCTGTCTCAAAAATACAAAAATAAATAAATAAATACATAAATAAATCAACAGAATGAAAAGAAAAACCACAAATTTGGAAAAACTTTATGGCCAGTTGTCCCTCAGACAAAGGACTTCTGTCTAGAACATATAAATAACCTATGAAAAGCTCAGGCTCCCAAAATTCAAAGCCCCAATCCAAAAACAGGCATCTGAAATGAATGTGCACATCTCAGATGAAGAAATACAAATGGCAAATACATATATTTTAAAAATGTACATTGGTCATCTAAGAAATGCAAATTAACACAACACTGAGATTCCACCTATCCCAGAGAGAATGGCTGCCAGCAACAAATCAACCAATAACAAAGGCTGGAGGGGCTGTGGGGAGAAAGGAACCCTCTCCACTGTTGGTGGGAGTGGAGATGCGCATGATCACTGCGGAAATCAACGTGGAGAGTTCTCAAAAAACTGGGACTGGAGGTCCCACTCGGCTCAGCTAGTCCCCTTCTGGGTATTTTCCCAGAAGAATTAAAAACATAATACCACAGTAATATATGTGCTGCCATGTTTTCACAATAGCTCAACTTTGGCAACAACCCAAATACTCATCCACTGAGGAATGTATAAAAAGGATGTAGTATTTTTATACAGTGGAGTATCACTCAGCTGTAAAGATAAACTCCAGGCTTTTATAGGTAAATGGATGCAACTAAAGACCATAATTATAAGTGAAATAAATCAGACTTGTATGGGTAAATATCTCACTGTCTTCCTAGTGTAAGAAACTGAAAGAGTAAGATTTAAAAGGTGCAGAGCCAGGCGTGGTGGCGCATGCCTGTGATCCCAGCACTGACAGGCTGAGGCAGGAGGATTGGTGTGAGTTTGAGACCAGCCTGGGCTACAAAAGTGAACTCAAGACCATCCTGAACTTCATAGAAGACCCTGTCTCAAAAAAGACAGAAAATAGATAGATAGATAGATAGATAGATAGATAGATAGATAGATAGATAGATAAAAAATAAAAGGTGCAATAGGTATTTTGTTTGTTTGTTTGTTTTTGTCTTTTTGAGACAAGATCTCATTATGCAGTTCAGGCTGGCCTTGAGCTCACTTTTGTAGCCCAGGCTGGTCTCAAACCCACAGTGATCCTCCTGCCTCAGCCTCCCAAGTGCTGGGTTTACAGGTGTGCCCCACCACACCTGGCAATAGGTATTGTTAAAGGCAAAAAAAACCCCAGTACTCAAAAAGGAAAGAATACCTGGAGTGAGGGAAAGGAGAAAAGCTTGGATAAATTGTACCACTAATTTCTATTAGTTCACTGAAAGGAACAGTTAGGGTTTACATTGTTTGATCAATCTTCCCTGCCTGTATCTGGTAATCAGAGCAACTGCTTTGAAGAGAGCAATATATGATAGTAATAACCACTGTTAATTTCCCATCATCTTGTTTTGAAATTCTCTAATGCTTTTTATTGTTTTTTAAGTATTATCTTTAACAAAGAAGTGCATTTTTCCAATGTCTGCAAGAGGGAGGGTGTGTCCCTGGCTGCTTAGAATGGAATAGCCAACAGCTACACTGAAAAATGCCACTCAAACACAGCTTGCTTTCGGCTGCGAGCAGGGTGCGAAGAGTCCGCGCTCTAGCCCAGGGAGTGGGGGCGCTATTAGCACATCAAAGCGGAATGTGTGAGAAGCGCTTTGTGTCTTTTCAGTTCTCTCCGCCTGAATCAGGCCTCGCTCCAGCATGAAGGGACAAGAACAAGGCCAGTCCCCAAAGAACCCCGCAGTTCCCAGGAAGCCTGGGTGGGCGGCCTCCAAAGAGACCCGTGCAGCTCTGGGCCTGCCAGCACCGACCCCAGCGTGGGCAAGGCTGCTGCCCCTCGCGCTGTGCTTTCAGAGGCCCAGCTGCCCAGATTCCCACCACCGCTGCGCAACTTCCGGGGTTTCCCTGCTGAAGCCTCCTCCTGTAGAACCTCTGCTAGGTGCAAGAAACGGGCAAGACATCCGTGTGAATACCCAGGAATTTTATGTCATTCTAGTCACGAATTCTTATCAAAATGTGTAAAATATTAAGCAAAATTCTTAGAATCTCATAATAGTCTTGCGCTTTAATGATACAGGAAATGAGGTCTGCTTCGCTTTGCTTTAGTCTGAGTTTGGTTTAACTAAAAATTAGGGCCATGGCAAATTGATGTTCACCTGGGGGTTAGGATGACAAAGCCGTCGTCGTGGCCCAGGGTGGAAGGCTCATGTGCGCAGACTTCCTCGGGTCCCGCCGCCACCCTGTTTGAATTCATCATCCCTGCCAGCTGCTCCTGGGGAAAGGGGACCTGAGCTTCCCGCCAGGGAAAAGGCGCGAACAGCAAGGAGTGGGCCTCCTGGGGGAGACGCTCCGGAGGTGTCAGCTCATGTTTATAGCCACCGCATCCCCCAATAGCTTCTGAAACTGGTGGCACCATGCCTATAATCCCAGCCCTCAAGGCTGAGGCAGGAGGGTCACCAAGAGAGGGAGGTCAGGAGAGGCTGAAGGAGTTCTAGGCCCGTGTGAAGTAACTAGGGAGACCTTGTCTGAAAAGAAAAATGAAGAAATGGAGGAGGAGGAGGAAGAAGGAGAGGGAGATGGGGGAGAGGAAGAAGGGGGAGAGGGAGAAGGGGGAGAGGAAGAAGAAATGATAGGGGCTGGGGAAATAGCACAGTAGAATAAGCACTTGCCTGGCAAACACAAGGACATGAGTTCAATCCCTGGTCCGGCCAAGAAAAAAGAAAGAAATGATAGCAGCTGTAGAGAAGGTGCCTCCCCACCTAACTCTTCATTGCAGAATCCGCACACAGAAAACACCATGCTCCTTAAAACTGTTCCCAGTTATGTAGGGTACATTAGGAAGACAGTATCGTGACTTACAATTCATTAAATAGTAATCATAGGAATATTAGTTTTGAATAAGTTATGACCTCAAATGTACCTAAGGAAGTCATAAAAGTGAAAATAGATATATCTGAACACACTCATGAAACTTTAATCGTTGCAATAATAATTACAACTCTGTCCCAGTGGTTGTTCTGGGGAGTGAGTTTAAATATGTAAGCATTTGGAATGATGCCCGGCCTGGAACAGGCCCGGTGTAACTTATTTGCTATTGTTCCACATATGACATTTTTGTAATTATGGTTATAATTGAATTTTACAGGTTTTAAATAGGATGAAAGATCAGCATTCATTTAACTCTAAGGTTTTCAACAACTGTCTTTTTTTAGCAACAAAATCCAAATCCAGTTTTCAAAATCCTTTCTTTAAATAAAATAATAAAATAGGTCTGCGTGGACTGCAGACCCTAGTGATAGGCTCAGCCCCGTTTGCCCAGCAGTCTCCAGAACCCAGTGTGCAAACTAAGTCACAGCCCCACCTTTCCCCAGATAAGATAAACTCATTGGAGGGCAGGCATTCTAAACCTCAGTGTCAGCCTGCGGTATGTTTTCCATAAAATAATTATCATGCTTAGAAAAAAAATGCTATTTGCACAGCAATACTCAAAATATTTAACCAGAATCAACTGCATGGCTGTCCATGGTCAGAGCAGGCCCAAGTGGTCCTCCCATGGGTGACTCTGGTTCTGGACCTGCTGCGGAACTGATGGGAGCTAGACTGTCACCATTGGGGCCCAAGTAGCCAGGAGAGGGGAGCAATGGTGGCTTCCAATGTATATCAACGTGCCAATTTTAACAGTGTGACATCCTGAGGGTGGGTGCCAGATAAATGTTGGCTCTGGGCCATTGGAGAGGCCGCTGCAGGCTGGGAGAAGCCCATGTTGGCTGGGAACTCAACTGAGAATGGGGGTGCTGTAATGGAAACAGAGCAGCTTGAGTCTGAGGCTTCTCAGGAGGTCTTTCTAGAAACTGAGGACATCTGGGCTCTTCCAAAACGTTCAGGCACCTATTTGGCTTGGGACAAAGAAACTGCTGATGTTGCTGATCATTGCAAAGCCCACAGCTGCGGGAGTCGCCCCACTTGGATGGGAGAGAATTCTGTAAGCCGGAAGTCTTCACCATCCATGTGCTTGTCTGCTGTGACCTTAGGAAGTGTGGGTGAGATCCTTAATCACAAGTCACGGAAGGCAACTGGACGATAGTTTCCCAGGGCAGAAGCTGCAAACGGTGGCTTTGTCCTTATCACACAGCTGCTGACAAGCCAGGTATGGTGGTGCAGGCTGTCCTTGTGGGTACCCAGGAGGCTGAAGCAGGAGGCTTGGCTGAGCACAAGCGTTTGAGACATAGCAAGAATAATAAAAGAACAATAATAGTGATTCATCAGAAGCGGCAGCTACCAGTCGTGGGAGCTGATGGGTCCTGCTTGTGTCTATCGAAATAAAAGCCTCCTGCAGGGGCTCTCGCTCAATGTGTTTCTCAGGCAGGCAATGTGACCCAGGGGAAGGTAATGACAAAGGTTTGCAGGTCACAGCTTGGACTTGACTGCAAAGAGGAGAGTGTAGAAAGGACGCCCAGGGGTGTGGCGGACGCTCGCGGCACCCTCCCACCACCCTGCCCCAGCGCTGAGAGCATCGTGGAGTTCGGCCAAGGCCACACAAGGGGGCCTGGATCCCAGATGAGAGGAGCTCAGCTGCTCAGCGCTGAGAGGAGGGTGAGGCACCCAGGAAAACGCCTTTCCGCGCATGACTTAGAAGCAGAGCGTTTGGCTAATGGGCCAGCAGCTGTTTGTTTAAGTGAATGACTCATATTGGGGTATTTATGGAGCGCAACTATTTTTTAACTCTGTAAAAATGTAAAGAAGAAAAAAACAATCTCCGCACAACCCCCAAGCAGATGTCCCCGCACTGCTGAACAAGCACAGCTGAACGTCAAGCCTGTCCCTGCGGTTGATCAGCGCACGCGCCGGTCGGTCGTCCTGCTAAAGCGGGGGCACGCATGAGCCTGCTCGCTGCAGCAAGGAAAACTTGGGCTTGAGAAACCCCTCTGCGCATTGCTCTAGGCCAAAACTCCACGGCCAGCCGAGGCGGGCTCTGTGGAGTGAGGTCTGATAGCGAAGTTATGTCCTAGGCTTAAACTATCCTATATTGCTCCGTCAGGGAGTCCATCATTTTTCTATTCTCCTCTAATTTTTTATCGATGTCTTCTTTAATAGTATTGAAGTCTGTCATTATGGTTACCCTTTCTCTCTCTAATACAGAGATTATTTCTGTTCTGTTCTCCTTTCTACTTTTGTGTAGTTGTTCCCCTACTTGGGATGCTATTGATTTAGGCATGTCTTTGTCAACTTTCGATATTATTTCTGTTCTGATGTCCTCTATACGTTTCTCCAGCCGTTTTTCCACTTCATGTATTTCTTTTTTTACTTCAGATGTTATC
>PVJA010015568.1:0-10762 GCA_004027025.1 Myocastor coypus
AAACAGAACAGAAGATGTAGATGCACTCTCAAACAGTCACCTTATCTTTGAGAAAGGAACCAAGCACAGTAGCTGAAAGAAAGATACTCTCTTTAATAAATGTTGCTTGAAAAGTTGGCTCTCCACATGCTGAAGACTGAAACTTGGCCCATGTCTATCACTATGCACGAAACTAAGGTCAAAATGGATCAAAGATCTAAATATTAAAACAGAAAAACTAAACTTATTGGAAAAGAAATTAGTCATAAATCTTGAAGATGTAAGTGTAAGCAGAGACTTCATAAAAAAAAAAAAAAACCCTGACTGCAAGGAACTATTACAAAGAATCAACAAATGGGATTTTGCCTTATTAAAAAACTTTTCCTAAATAAAATGATAAGAATTCAACAGTGGTTGTTATATTGGGTATTATTGTCTTATAATTAGCTATTCAAATTGCCATATATAAACATGCAAAATTACTCAAAAAAATATAAAAATTAAAAAGCAGATAGAAAAACTTTAAGCATTAACTTATCCTTTCAATAGACCAGCAGAAATCAGCAGTACAATTATCCAAGCTATCCTGTGTATATACAAGTATTTTTTCTCCCTCCTTTTATTCTTCCCCTCATCACAGTTGTTCCTTTCCTTTAAATAGCTTCTAATCCTGCATCATTTTAATTGGTTATGTTTACTATTCTTTATTCTCTTTCTTTTAAAAAATAAAACCTATATGCAATGAATTAATCATTGTTATCCTTCTATCATATCATTTTTGGAATTTTGTTTCTTTTGATTTTGGGGGTTTTCTTTTATTTTAAAATAATTCTAATGAAAAAATAAAGCATCACAATTTCCATAAAATGAAAAGCTTTTCCACAACAAAATAAATCATCAACAGAGTGAAAAGACAACCCATAGAACAAAAAAATATAGCCAGTTGTCCCACAGAGGGATTTATATATAAAGAATTAAAAGCAACCAGACCTCCCAAGTTCAAAGACCCAATCTAAAAATGGACATGTGAGATCAATATGCACTTCACAGATAAAGAAACACAAAACAACAAATACATGAAAAAAAAATGTTCAACATGATTGGTCATTCAAGAAATACAAATCAAAACAACACTGAGATTCCACCACACCCGAGGAATAGTTATCAACAACAACCACAAAATCAACCAAAAAGAATGCTGAAGGCACACTGAGAAAAAAATAACCCATTTCCACTGTTGGTGAGACTATAGACAGATAGATATCAGTGTGAAGATTCCTTTAAAAAAAAAAACTAAAATTAGAGCTTCTACTTGACCCAGGTATTCCCTACTGGGTTTCTTCCAGGAAAAATTAAAAACATCATACCAAATATATGTACAGTCATGTTTATAGCAGCACAATTTGTAATAGTTAAATCTTGGAAACAAAGCAAATGCCCATCAACTGAGGAATGGATAAAAAAGATGTGGATTTTTTTATATAATGGGATACTACTCAGCCATAAAGAAAGGTAAACTGGAGACTTTCACAGGCAAATTGACACAACTCAAGTCTATAATCATAAATGAAACAAATCAGACTCATATATGTAAGTACTGTATTATCACACTAATGTGAGAAGCTGAACAAGTAAGTGGCATCTGAGTCGTATGCTAGATATTTTGAACGTGGAAGAAACTGTTCCAAAAAAAAAAAAAACAAGCTAACTACGATAGGGGCAAAAGAGAAAGGAATAAAGGGAAAAATAAAAAATTATATGTATACACAATACAGTTAAAGATAGTTTTACAGCTAGTTTTTCTTAGTTTCTTGAAAAGAATCTTCTGTGCCAACATTGTTTAGACAAGATATCATACATGTTTTAGATTACTCTTATTAACCACTAAAAAGACAACAATATGTAATGTATCTAACCTATTTTGAACATACATTTCATTGCTGTTTGTTTTTTTATCTCTGTAAATTTTAAAAACAGGAGCATTGATAGTGGACATACTTGTCTTGATCCTGATTTTAAAGTATTCAGGGTTTGATTTAGTATAACATTGCCTTCCACTTTGATAAAAGCCACACATGGCTTTTATCAGATTAAGATGGAGAACCACAGTTCCCATTTGCTGTAGAGTTTATAACATGACTCAGTCCTGGAATTTGTCCAATTCTTTTTCTGTATCTACTGAAATGATCATGTGACTTTTGCGTTTTGCTCTGTTGATATGGTGCTTTACACTTAATGATCTGTGTATGCTGAAACATCCTTGCATCCCTGTGATGAATCCCACTTGGTCATGGTGCATAATCTTGATAATTTGTTGTACTCTGTTTGCCAATATGTTATCGAGAAGTTTTGCATCTATATTCATTATGGAAATTGTTCTGTGGTTTTCATTTTTAGTTGACTCTTTCTCTGGTTTTGGTATCAAGGTAGTACTTTCTTCCAGGAATGATTTTGGAAGTATTGCTTCTCTTTCAATTTCATTAAAGACTTTGATGCTGGCAGTAGTAGATTTTCTATGCATTTCTCATGGAATTCAGCAGTGAATCCATCAGGACCTCGGCTTTCCTCTGTTGGTAAGTCTGTATTTACACTTCAATTTCATTAACTGATATTAGGTTATATAGAATTTTTATATCTTCTTTATTTAGTTTTGGCATTTTACACTGAATCAGAATCTACCCAGTTTCTCTATGTTTTCTCTTATTAAAGTACAGGTTGTTGAAGTAGCTTTTGCGGATCTTCTAGATTTCTGCAAAATCCATTGTGATTTCACCCTTTCCATTCCTATTAAATGAATCACTTGAGTCTTTACTTACTTCTTTTTGATATGGTTAATTAGTGACATCAATTTTTTTTAGTTTTCAAAAAAAACTTCTTTCATTCATTAACCTTTTGCATATTTTAGTCTTAATTGCATTGATTTCTGCTTATAATTTCCTCTCTCATATGAGGTTTTGGCTTGATTGGTTGTTCTTGTTCTAGACGTTTGAGATTGAACATTCAGTTTGTGTGATGCAAAGGGTTTTAACAAATATTTCAATTAAGCCACTTGAGTGATCTCAAACTAACAAAAAGACATGCTAAGACACTAAAAGCTCAATAATCAAAAGACCTGAAAGCTATTAACTACTGTAAAAAATAACAATAAATTTTTTAAAAAAATTTTAAAGACATGAAAGCAATTCCAAAAAAAGAGAAAAGAAACTCTACCTTACATATAGGTGGTAATAAAGCACCATTTTGTACAAGTTTGGCAATATGTGTTAAAGTAATACAATGTTCACTAACTTTATAAATTGTACTTGATGTAATAATCTTAATGCCACAAGGTTTTTGAACATTATGTTCAGAAAAGTGAAAACTGACTAAACAATCAGTGATTCAAAAATAGTTAAGTGAACTGTGAAACCCACCATAAATGATTATCCAGCTATTTCACATAATGACTAACTAATTCCATATATAACATAAAAAATTCTGACTGACTGAAGGAAACTTTTTAATACTTATGTAACATGATTTTTGTTATATAAAAATTATTACACACAGAAGAAAATGACTAAGGAGATAGTTTAGCAACACATTATTTGGCTAGCATCATGTAAAATGATTTGTATTTAACATTTCCTCATTTCTAAAAGGTTTTCTAACCGTCTACATTTGAACTATTACATTTATTTTAAAAAAAAGACATCAAATAAACATTTATTCTTCCAGGAGCAATAATACTACACAGATGTGTTATCTTCAGTCTAAACTACCAAAACATAAAATTAGTCAAATTCATCATTGCATAGTAACCAACATTTCATTCCATGATAAGTCATCAATATTGCAGCAAATTTTATTGTTTTGTTATTACAAAGCTCATAAAAATATTTTCCAGTTGAAAGTTTTTATTAAATCCTGAAGCCCACAGACATTGGTTTATACATTTGAGATTATTTTTTTGTGTTTCTCTTTAAATGATAACACAACCCACTTAAGTATTACATATAATGCAGGATCCTCCCCTAGTGATGTACAGTCATGATGTGAACAGAAAACCTTGCCAGTGATGTTCAACTCACACATGTGTTGCGAACGGAGAGCAAGCCTCCAGGTTAGGGCTGCAGCTTCTTCAACCTTGCTAAGCCTTTTTGGTATATTGTTCTCTGTCACCATTTTTGCATAGCTTACCATACAGTGAACACTCAGTCAGCACTTGCTGAGTGAAGAAATAAATGAGAATTGATTTTTCTCATTATTTACATACATGTAAACTGTATGTAAACTGCATTCAGCTCTAAAGATATACTACAGCATCAATTTTTTCAAATGAAATTTATAACAATGCAAATATCATTATCAAAACAGACATCATTTGTTCAAACTGTGAAAAAAGTACAACAATTATACTTATTACAGAAGACACATTAAGAATAATTAATAAAAGTTGGGTGTGATGGCACATACCTCTATTCTCAGCTACTCCAGAGAATGAAACAGAACAAATTCTTGGGCTTATGAGTTCAGGACTGACCTGGACAACATAATGAGATCTCCTTCTTAAAAATAAGCTTTTGGCTCCTGTTCTTGGGGCCCAAGTTGCTCTGCTGCAGCCTCTACTGCCCTGAAGAGGTAGTAGATCCACAAGGAGAACATTGAAGACTGGAAATCACAAATGCAGTATTTATGAAACCCCATGTGACTCCAGGAGCAAAGAAATTAATCCTCTTGTATAACTAGAAAGAAGACAACAATGCACAACATATGAACTATTGTAGCTGTCCTACTAACTTGTTTCAAAATTCCATTTCATTATCACATTCATCTTTTTCTCCATATATAAAATTTTAAACAATAATTTGCAAATGCTTCTTAAAAAGAAAAGGAAGAAATCAATCTGCCTGTGCTATGCCAGTAACTGAACCTAGGACCCAGGAAAGACGAAGTATAAACTCAGATGGAAACACCACACAATTGCGGGCACATCACAAAGGACAACCACTGATCAAAAATATTTCTACATGATGGCATAAAGCATCCTTTCCATTTGAGCTGCAAGCTTCAACAGAGGAACAACTAAAGTGACAAAACAAGGCAAGAAGCTGCCTCAAAAAGCACACGACTCCCCAAAATTTAATCCCATACATACTGAACTTAATGAAGTTCCAGAAAGTGAATTTCTAAAAACTCATAATTAAAATGATCAAAGGGCTCAATAAAAAAGTAAATGGCTTAATGAACCAATAACTACATTGATCAGTGATCTCAAAGAAAGATACAGATGATCAGCTGAGTGGATTAAGGAAGACAATGCAGGACTACGAAACCTCATTTAAAACAAGATAGAAGTTCATTAAAACAACCAAGTAGAAATTCTGGATATCAAATCTCAACAGGCAAAATTAAAATATCATTAAAATTCTATGCCACAAAAAAGATCAGCTAGGAGAAACATTATTAGGAGCTGACAACAAGGTAGAAATACTAGAACGTTCAAACAAGAGGAAAGAAAAAAGAATGAGTGCTACTGGACAGACTGTATCTGAGTTCCTGGGCAAATATAAAAGAAAAAAATTATAGTTCATTTCTTTAGAACATGGCTTTGAAATACAGGATAACGGTTTAAAATATATCCACTAAAATTATAGCAGAAAACTTCCTAAATCTATGGAATGACTTATATAAACAAATAAAGGGGCATTTAGAATACCCAATAGACAACACAAGAGAAGCTTGACAATGGTGCCAGAAATTCAGGGGAAAAAAACTAAAAGCTGATAGAAGAGACACATCATTTGTAAGAGCAAATCCATAACATGAAATTCCTCAAGGGAAACTTTAAAGGGAGAAAGATTTGAAATGAAGTCAGTTAAACCCTGAAGAAAAATAATTCCAACCCAGCTTTACCTTATGCTGTGAAGCTACCTTTCAAAATTGAAGGAGAAATGATCTTCTACAATATGTATAATCTAGAGAAATGCATAACCACAAGGCCAGAATTTCAGGAATTATTTAAGGGAATATTAAACACAGACCATGTGGACAACAACTAAGAGAGAAGAGGAAAAAGTTAAGCTCTCTGAGAGAGATTAAGAAGCAACAGAAAAGAATCAAATGTCAGTAAAACAATAAAATGACAAGAATTAGTGGACACCTTTTAATAATAATACTTCATATAAATGGTCCCTACTGTCCAACTAAAAGACACAGGGTGGTGGAATAGATCAAAATACAAGATCCACCCATGTACTGGATGTAAGAAACACATCTCATACAGAAGCATACTCACACTGGAAGTGAAAGAATGGCAACATATTCCAGGCAACTGCTGCCTCCAAACCAGCAAGAATAGCTATATTCATTTCTAACAAGATAAAGTCTAAAGGAAAACTGCTCAGAAAAGACAAAGAAGGTCACCATGTATTGTCAAAAGAAAGAATCCACCAAGAAGATATAAAAATTGTAAATGTATATGTATCGAGGTCTATGCACTCAAAATTTTATTTAAAAATACTAGTTGATAGAGGAAAGATAGACATTAATACAAATATGACTAAGGATTATAATAACTCACTATCATAAGTAGATATTTCAACTAGAAAAATAATTCAATAAAGAGACATCAGACTTAAACTACAAGTCTCCCATTTACAAACATTCTATTGTGAACGTGCACAGATACAAATGAACCTTGCATTGAGTATTCATAGGCATGAATCAGTAATTGTAAAAGTAAAAATAATCTATAATTCTAGTGTACTGTATCATCATTTTAAGAGAGCTTTAAAAGAAAAAATAGTTCATAACATTAGTATGGTTTTTTATGCTTGAAGCTATGTATTTGTGTCAAGTGTGCATAGAACTCACTTCGCTAGACTTACAGAAGAATCTGGCCTATAAAAATTCTCCCAGAACAAAATTCATTCATAAGCCAATGACTTACTATATACTGTAGAATAAAATTAATAAACAAACAACTATAGAGTGTCTATGGCCATACCACCGCAATGCGCCAGATCTCATCTGTGAAGAATTTCACTCAACGTCAGCAGAATATACTCTCTTTTCAGCATGCAACAGAATCTTCTACCAAATAGACCATATTTTAGGCCATAAAGCAAGTCTCAATACGCAGAAAAGAGGAAATGTTCTCTGTTTTCTGAAATTAACACAAAAAGAAGCAATAGAAACCACACACACGTGTGGAAATTGAATAAAACATTCGTAAACAACATTGATTGTCACAAATGAAAACAGGGAAGAAATTTAACAATTCATATTACTCATGAATACTGTAAAAACTTCATAGAAAATTTATAGGTGGGGCGCTGGGGAGATGGCACAGCAGTCTAAGTGCTTGCCTGTGAAGCACAAGGGCCTTGGTTTGATCCCTGGTACTGCATGTCATGCTGGCCTTGGAACCCCAGGCACACTAGGCCAGCCACTTAAAGTAGGCATGGTGGTGCACACCAGTAATCACAGTTCTGGGGAGGCTGAGAAAGGAGAAACACTATGATTCTGAACTGCATAGCAAGACACTGTACCAAATAAATAAATTAAATATTTTGAATTTTTAAAAAAAAGAGTTTATGTGTCACAAGGGAATCAGTGCTAAGTGGAAAACTTATAATCTATGAGAGCCCACATTAAAAAGAAATAGTGGGATGCATCTCAACATCCTAGAAAAATAAAAACCAATTAAGCCTAAAACTGGTAGAAGTAAAATATCAAAGAATAATTAATGAAATCAAAACTAAGAAAAATACAAAGGTTTAGCAAATCAAAGGGGCAGTGTGTGGCTACCTAGGCTCATGAACACTTCAATATCCAGCCACATTTTGCTTCCACTGGCGAACTGCACATAGGGTGATGAGCAGAACCAAGGCCTCCATTCCTGCTACGTGGTGAGACCCTGGCCTCCTCTGGTTGATACCATGCTCACAGGCAGACCTGTGCACACTTGCTGGGAGGCCTTTCATGTGCTTTTTGGCATATACAGCACTGTGCCGGCTTATGCAGTCCAGCATGGTTTCAGAGAAAGTGCAAAGCAAGCGAGATGGTAAGAAGAAAGAAGTAGAAAATAAATCCAAATCTTCATTTGGTATTCAAAAAAGAACCAGAATAACTAATGCTAGTTTGGGCCAGAAGAGCCACACTACAGGGATCTCTATAATGGACTTGAAGCCACACTATAGAGCCATAGTAACCAAAATAATATGTCACTGGAACAAAAACAAAAATATAGGCCAATGAGATAAAACAGAAGACACAGAAACAAATACAAACACTATGGCCAGGTGATAAAAGGTCAAAGGCATTTATGCTGGAGAAAAGAGTTTCTTTAGTAAATGATACTAGAAAAACTGGACAGCTACTACATGCAGAAAATGGAAAATAAAATACTGTCTTTCTATACTAAAATCAAATCAAAATGAACTAAGGAGCTACATATAAAACCAGAAACATTTAAACTACTGGAAAACAGCATAGGGGAAATACTGGAAGCTATCGGCACAGGTAAAGCTTCCTGAACAAGACATCAAAAGAACAGAAATTAATATCAAGAATCAATAACTTGCATCAAACTAAAACCTTTTGCACAGCAGAGAAAATAATTCACAGAGTAAAAAGACACCCTGGGGAATGGGAGAAATTTACTAGTTACTCTTCCGATAAAGGATTAATATCTAGAATATATGAAGAATTTAATTTAACCCCTATAAAATAAGGATTCCAAATAAAAAGTGGACAAATGAACTCAGTAGATACTTCTCAAAATAAGGTGTTCACCATCTCTAGCCATCAGAGAAAAGCAAATTAAAATTACACAGAGATTTTGTCTCACCCCAGACAGAATAGCTATCTTCAACAATACACAAAAAGCAACAAATGCTGGCAGGGTTGTGGGGAAAGGGAGCCTTCCTACACTTTGGGTAGGAATGTGAACTAGTAAAATCACTACAGAAATCATTATAGACAGTCCTCAAAAGAGTAAACACATAGAAGCCACTTCAGAGCACAGACTGTAGTGATGTATACAGAGCCATATCCCAGTCAATTCACAAGAGCCAGGATGTGGAAACAGCCTAGATGTCTATCATTACGTGCATGGACAAAGAACATTTGGTACATACACACAATGGAATATTGCTTAGCTTTAAAACATTTAAATCATGTCAGGGCCAGCCTGATAGCTCAGTGGACTAAAGTGCCTGCTTCAGCACAGCGCAGCTGCAGGGTTCAGGGTTCAATCCCCAGAGTGCTGTGCTGGGCTCCCTCCCCACCCCAACCCCACACACTGAGACAGAGTTTGAGACTGGGCGTGGTGGCCCATACCTGTAATCCCAACATTTGGGAGCTGAAAACAGGAGAATCACCATGAGTCCAATCTACTAGTGAGACCCCAAACACCCTATAGACCCTACCCTAAATACAGCAATCAATCAATAAATAAATAAGATTCAGGTCATTTGCAGAAAAATGGATGAAACTCAAAAACAGTAGGTTGAACAAAATTAGCCAGATTTAAAATATGAAATATCAAGTATTTTCTTTTATCTAGGAAACCTAAGCCAGGCATGGTGGTGCACGCCTGTAATCCCAGCACTCGGGAGGTTGAGGCAAGAGGATCGGTGTGAGTTCGAGACCAGCCTGGGCTACAAAAGTGAGTTCAAGGCCAGCCTGAACTGCATAGCAAGACCCTGTCTCAAAAAGACAAAAAAAAAGAAACCTAAAAATTAACTAATGAATTATTTAAAGTAAATGACAAAGGACAGGAAGCCAGGAGGTAGACTTTTGGAGAAAATGCTACATGAAAGAAGAGAGGGCAAAAAGACTAAAATGTTTTTAGGCACATTAAAGTTGAGCAAAATAGTTAAATGTATGTACGAACTGCCCCAAGTAAATCCTATCATCATGTAATATCAACATGTCCCCATAAAATATTAGTATATAATTAATGAATATATTCATTAATATTTACTGAAATGTTTCTTAAAAGAATGCTTTATCTTAAGAATCTGTCATAAACAAAAGAAAGAAGGGCTAGCCACATAGCTCAGTGGATTAAAGCACCTGCTTAGGCAACCACAGGGGCCAGGGTTGGATCCCTGGCCTACCATGACAGCCTCACTCCCAGGGCGCACTGTGGTGGTGGTTGAGACTAGGCATGGTGGCTCATGCCTGTAATTAATCCCACGTTTGATCTGTGTAGTTAGACTCTATAGACCCTATACTAAATGCATTTTTTAAAAAAGAAAAGGGAAAAAGATATATTTACACCTATAGGCAGATAATTTGGATAATCGTACAGCTGATTTCTGCTACTATATTGAAAGTAATTTTAATTCTGTATAACTTTTTTAAACCAACTCTGTAAGTTTATATCTGGTAACCTAAACAAGTAATTTGAAGCTAACATCATGTAGTACAAAAACTATTGTTAAATTGCTATTACTTTGTTTAATGATATTTTCTTTTTTTCTAATTTATTTCACCATATTCTATTCTTTACAAAACATAAATAAATGCATATAAAGTTTTTAATTGCTCATAAAAATGGTAAATACATAGGACTGGCCAGATAGCTCAGCGGATTGAAGCACCTGCTTAGGCAGATGCAGGGGCCAGGGGTTCAATCCCCAGCCTGTCATACTGGCCCTGCCCCAGGGGAGTGCTGAGACAGTGACTGAGGCTGGGCGTGGTGGCAAATACCAGTAATCCCAGCGCTTGCAAGGCTGAAAAAAAAGGAGGATCACTGAGTCCTATCTGTGTAGCAAGAGACCCTGTACTAAAT
>PVJA010015568.1:10862-46283 GCA_004027025.1 Myocastor coypus
ATTCTTTTATTGTTTAAATTTAACAATGGTTATATTACATATTTTCATCATCGGATCAGTTTAGATTAATACATATAGGTATATAAGATTGATCAAACAACTAAACATTAACCTTTCTAAATCCACATTACTTTTTTTTTTCTTTTCCCCCTTTTTTTCTTTGAAAGTTGACATATTGCATATTGTCCTCACAATCATTTTAAAATAAATGGTAAATATGTGTCACTAATGCCCATTAGTTTAGGTCAGTATTTTTGTGTCAGTGACAGTATTTTCTTACACATTGAAAGAAAACAACTTACTGGGTTAGGCAGATAGCTCAGTAGAATAAGCGCTTGCTTGGCAAGCACAAGGGCCTAAGTTCAATTCCCAGTTCTGAAAAAAAAAAAAAAAAAAGAGAACAATTTACATATCATGTGGCTTATTCATTGAGTACCTACAGTTAAATGTGGCTTATTCATTGAGTACCTACAGTTAAATAATGTTGTAGTTGATTTTTAGAATTGTGCACTTCATACCACAATTCCAATGCAAGAACATATTAATTTGATCTATTTTCTACTCTGCCCAGCTCCAAGCAATCACTGGTCAGCTCTCTATGCCCATAAACTTATCTAGTCCATTGTTCTAGAGGCCGAGTGCCCAAACCACAGCTCAAAGCCCGCTTATTCATCGCAAAGTGCCAGTACTGCAATTAAACCCGGATACTGAGGTTTTACTTTAGAAATAACCAACTAATACATGTCATATCGCCATCAGCGGGGGTGTGCGTGTTCTCTGCGGCACGCACGCCCCAGGTTACTGGCACTGATGTAGCCAGTGTAGCTTATGCTGGTGAAATCACACACCATGTGACATTTCGCCCCTTCTTCTTTTGCATGGCATGATGCTCCTCTTATACACAGTGTGTTATGCTCTATTTCATTCCTGCTGACTGGTAAGTACCATTCTGTTAGGGCAAGGCACATTTCATTTATCCAGTCAGCAGCTGGTAAACAATCTAAACAGACTGTTATAAATGTCTCACTTTTATTAATAATACTGCTAGGACCTGCATGGAAGTCTTTGGGTAGAAGTTAAGTTTTTATTTTACTTTGGTATATTAAAATGGAATTACTAGAATGTATGATAAATTTGTGTGCAACTATTTAACAAGCTGTGTGTAAGAGACACATCTCCACAGTGTCAACAAAACGCTCTACTATCAGTTTTTTATTATAACCATTCTCTTGAGTGTATGCTGGTGCACCACTGTGACTCTAATTTGGTTTAGTTCTGTTATTTCTTGGCTGATCAACTAGGTAAAATAGTTGATCTCTCTCTTTGTGACGAGTGGCATGTTGAAGTCCCCCATTGCAATCATATTATTACTCATTTGATTTTTCATGTCTGTTAAAATTTGTCTTATGCAGTTATGTGTTCCTATAGGGGGTGCACATGTATTTATACTTGTTATCTCTTCCTCTTGCAGTTGTCCTCTAACAAGTATGCAGTGAATTTATCTCTTTTAATTATCCTTGGTTTGAAATTGACATTGTCAGCAACAATAGAACATCTACTGCAAGAGGGACAGGGAGATAGCTCAGTAGAATAAGCATGAGTTCAATCCCTGGTACTATAAGAAAGAAATAAAGAGAGAGAGAGAGACAGAGAGAGAGAGACAGAGAGAGAGAGACAGAGAGAGAGAGACAGAGAGAGAGACAGACAGACAGAGAGAGAGAGAGAGAGAGAGAAAGAAAGAAAGAAAGAAAGAAAGAAAGAAAGAAAGAAAGAAAGAAAGAAAGAAAGAAAGAAAGAAAGAAAGAAAGCAAAGAATCTATCCCTTTTTTTTTACTGGGTTCCTGTGACACTGAGTATTGTTTACCATCCTTTGAAATTCAGTCTGTGAATTTCATTTTGAGTTAAACATTTCTTGTTTACAGCACATTGTTGAATCTTGTTTCTTAATCTAATCTACCAGTCTGTTTCCTTGGGTGAACTGAGGCTTTTTAAGGGCCAGCAAGATAGCTCAGCAGACTAAGAGCTTGCTTAGGCAAGTGCAAGGGCCAGGGTTCAATCCCTGGCACCACATGCCATGCCGGCCCCACCCCCAGGGCAGTGATGGAGTCTGGGTAACCTGTAATTCCAGCACTAGGGAGGCTAAAAGCATCGGGATCACTACAGGTTCAAGCTGCGTAGGAAGACCCTGCATGTAAAAACAAAACAAAACAAAGAAAACCAATATTGATCTGAAAATGATTTCCATGGTGAAAAAAAGAACAAAACAAAACAAAAAACACTATCTGGGCCAGCCAGATAGCTCAGTGGACTAAAGCACCTGTCTAAGCAGACACAGGACCAGGGTTTGATCCCCGGTGTGCCGCACTGGCCCTGCCCCTGGGGTGCACTGAAACATTGATTGAGACTGGGGTGGTGGCACAAGCCTGTAACCCCAGCCCTTGGGAGGCTGCAAACAGGAGAATCACTGCAAGTCTGATCTGCATAGTAAGACCCTGTAGACCCTGTTCTAAATACATTTAAAAAAGGAATTGAAGCCTTTTACATTGATAACTATTATTAATATGTATTGGCTTATCTTTGTCGTGTTATTTTCATGCTATAGGTTCTGTGCTTTTTCTCTCTTTTTAATTATTTGCTCTGCTTGGTGGGTCCTTGCTGTTGCTCTTCTTGAAGTTGTGTGTGTTTCTTTCCTTTTTGAAAATATGTATGTATGTATGTATGTATGTATTTGACATAGGGTCTCACAATGCAGCTCAGACTCATAGTGATCCTCCTGTCTCAGTCTCCCCAGAACTGAGATTAGAGGTGTGCACTACCACACCGGTTTCAGTATTAAGCATGGCACACATGGGGTTCCAGGCCTGGTGCAGCATGGAGTACAGGGTAATGAACTCAGGTCCTTGAGCTTAGCAGGCAGGTGCTTAGACTGCTGGGCTATCTGCCCAGCCCCTCTGTCTCTTTCTAGACTATCTGTCAGTACTCTTTGCAGGATTAGCTTGGTCATTCTGAATTTCTTTAGTTGCTCTTTGTCAAGGAATAATCTTATTTCATCATTGAATTTGATACATAATTTTGCAGGGTAATCGAGCTAGGCTGGAAGTTATTTCCTTTCAGAACCTGAAACACTTCTGTCTCTTCCAGACTGGATGATTTGTGCTGATAAGCCTAATGGCTTTTCTGGCTTAGGTGATCAGTTTCTTCTCTGTATACCATTTAATATTCTATTCTTTTTCTGAATTGCTGGGTTCTGGATCATTATGCACCTACATGTAGATTCATTCTGATTACAGCTATTTGGGGTCCCACTTTCTGTGCTTCTTTGCATGTCAGATTCTTTTCTCATACTTGGGAAGTTTTCTACTATTACTTCCACAGATTCACTCTAGGTCATTTGTGCTGACTCATATTGTTCGTTTTTGCATCATCTTATCCCTGCTAAATTGTTATTTCCCAGTTTCTTTTGTTTAGGAGATCTTTTCTTTCATGTTCATTAGCTGTACCACTGTCTTCAAGGCTTCAAAGTCTATCTTCAGTTTAATTCAAGCAATTTTGCCAGTTTTCAATGAAATTCTTAGTGTCTGAATATCTGTTTGAATCTGTTTTATGTATTCTAATTTTTTTCTTGTATTATTCATTCAAGTTTTGAATATTCTATTCTTTTTATTTATGTCTTCTTTCTTTATTTTTTATTTTTTATGCATTTAGGACAGGGTCTATAGGGTCATCCTACATAGATTGGACTCATAGTGATCCTCCTGTTTTCAGCCTCCCAAGTGCTGGGATTACACATGCACACCCCAGGGGCAGGACCAGCACAGCAGGCCAGGAATTGAACCCCCGGACACTGTGCTCTGCCTAAGCAGGCACTTAAGTCCACTGAGTTTATCAGTCTGGCCCTCTCTGTCATCTTTAGATGTGCTGACCAATTCTTTTATGATTGTTATTTCTTTTTTGACCTGAGAGACTTATTTCTAATCTTATTTCTTCTATAGCCTGATGGACTTCTTTACTTCAGTGGCTATCATTTAGAAACCTCAGGTGTGAGACTCCCACACACGTTCTTCTATGTGCTTGTCTCCTGGATTTGTCCTGAGTGTGATAGAGGACTGTGATTGCATTCTGTTCCTTTATTTTGGCATTTTATAGATTCCAATGATCACCTGCACTCAGCAGTGGTGGGGCAGCAGTAGGGTGTGGATCAGCTACAGTTGCAGGGGGCAGAGTAGTGTCCACCAAGACTCTTGTTGCAGTGAGGAAGGCAGGTCAATGCTCAGCAAAGCTTCTGTGCAGGTAGTGGGCATGGGCCAGACTCACCAGGACCTGCAGCTGCCAGACATCATCCAATCCAAGTTCTCAGATGGTGGGACCTCATACCAACACAACCGCCACACCTCCACATTGGTGGCCTATGTGGTGGAGCTTACCAGGCCCCACAGCCATGCTGCATCTGCCTAAGTTCTCAGATGGTGGGACCAGGTGCCAGCACAAATATCATGCTGTCCATGCTGGTGGCTCCACTGTTTTGGTTTGTTTGTTTAGCTTTGTTTAAAGGGAATAAACAGGGCTAGACAATCAGCTCAACAGATTGAAGCGCCTGCTTAGGCAGAAAGCACAGGGACTGGGGTTCTATCCCCAGTGTGCCGTGCTAGCCCCACCCCATGAGATGACAACTGAGACTGGGCATAGGGGCACATGCCTGTAATCCTAGCACTTGGGAGGCTGAAAACAAGAGGATTGCTATGAGCCTGATCTATGTAATGAGACCCTGTAGACCCTGTGCTAAATACACATAAAAAGAGGATTTAAAGAGAATAAACAAATAACAGACAAGACATTAGAAACGAAACACAATTTAAAAAATAAAGCAAGATGGTAGATAGTCAAAAATGGTTGCTATATTTCACACAGTCTTCAGCGCAGTTGCTCAGATTAGCAGCTATAAGCATGTAAAATTGGTTAAAATAAAAATTTCAAGCATTAACCCATTCCTTCAAGGAAATACTAGAAATTAGTAGTACAATCATGTTAGCTTTCTTTTGCCTACACATACATGATTTTTTCCCTTTTTCTTTTTTAGGACTAATGCAATATCTGTATTTCTTATAGATCTGCACAGATGTTTCACTTTCCAGCTGCTACAGTTGTGGGGGAACAGTATATTGGCCAGCCACCCCCATCAGGAACGAGAGTCTTGGGGGGTCCTTCACCACTGCTGACCACTGTAGCAGGAATCTGCCTGGCCCACACCCTGCTGCTCTCGCACCATGCTGAGTCCACTCCCGGTGATCACTGGGAGCATCAGAAATGCCCAAATAGAGGGACAAAAGGCAAATATGCTGAACAGTCCCTAAACGTCATTTCCTATTTAGGATTTGGGATCTTTGAGAAATTTTCATCTAAGCTGACACATTTGTTGCTATGGGGTTATTGATATTATCTTTAATTTCTTTAAATTCCTGTATAGTCAAATGTGATGCCATATTTTCCATTTTTTTATTGTAGAAAATTGTGTCTTCTTACTATTTTCATTACTATTCTAGCTAAGAAGTTGTCAAATTTGTTAGTCATTGAAATAACAGATTTGTTTTCATCGATGATGTATGACTGATTTTTATAACTATTATTTTTCTGTCTCCTGTTGACTCTGGACTTTGGTTTGCTTTTCTAGGTAGCTAGATCAGGAGAATAGAATACTTATTTGGAGCATTTTTCTCCTCAGATGCAATTAAGAAACCTTTATTTATATTATGGCCAGCTCAGCCTGCCCTGGGCGTTGGGCCGGCACAGCATGTGGTGCTGGGTATCAAACTGTGGTCCCCACTGTTGTCTAAGCTTGCCTTAGCAGGTTGGCAGGATAGCTCAGCGGACTAAGCACTTGCTTACAAAAGTGCTGGAGCCAGGTTTGTTTCCTGGCCCCGCCTGCCACACTGAAGCCTTGATGGAGTCTGGGTGTGGTGGCCAATGCCTGTAATTGCAGCACTTGGGAGGCAAGAAACAGGACGATCCGTACCCTGAACAGAAAGAACAGAAAGAAGGGAGGAAAGAAGGAAGGAAGGAAGGAAGGGAGGGAGGGAGGGAGAGAGGGAAGAAGGAAGGAAGGAAGGAAACCTTAAGTTTTCCTATAAGCACTGCCTCAATTGCATCGTGTAAGTTTTGATACGATATATACATATATATATATATATATATATATATATATCGTATCAAAATATATATATGTATATTTATATATATATATATATATATTTTTTTTTTTTGGTCTTTTTGAGACAGGGTTTCATTATGCAGTTCAGACTGGCCTTGAGCTCACTTTTGTAGCCCAGGCTGGTCTCGAACTCACACTGATCCTCCTGCCTCAGCCTCCCAAGTGCAGGGATTACAGGCATGAGCCACCACACCTGGCTTGATACGGTATATTTTTATTCAATGTCAGTTTTAAACATTTTAAAATTTCTATTGTTTCTTCTTTTCTTTCACCCCTGGGTTATCTAAAGGCATATTGTCTAATTTTGAAATATGCAAGAGGTTTTTTTGATTTTCTTACAATTGTGGAGGCACAAATTCCATAGCAGCCAGAAAACATACTTCTGAACAAAAATTTTAAAAAGGAAAAAAAAAAGGGCTGGTGATGTAGCTCAGCAGTAGAAGTGTCTGCATGGCAAGCACAAGGCCCTAACACCAAATGTTAAAATAAAATAGAAAACATTCTTCTGAGTTTAGTATTTTTAATCGATCTTTGTTTTGTGGCCTACCATGCATCACATTTTGGATAATTTTACATGTCATTTGCAAATAATATGTATTCTGGAGTCAACTGAGAAATGAGATCATTTAAATTGAGCTATTTTGTAATGTTCAAGTCTGTAAACTTGCAGATTTTCTTTATGTTGCCCTATTAGTTATTGATAATAGTTTAGAACACCAATACTTTTTTTTAAGTGCCTAATTATCTTTTAATTCTCTCATCTAGGGTTGTCTTGGTCACTATGAGAGCAAATGGTCTCCTTTAATTTTTTATTTTTTTATTTTTAGAGATAGTACACATTGGAATTAAAACAAAAAAATTACAAATGATACAGATTTTCACTTAAAGTAATATGAATTTCACAGTACTTGTTGTAATACATAGTATTATATTCCAATCAGTTATTCATATTTCCAGATATATACATGGAAAATCGGAAAAAGAAAGAAATGCATAAGAAATTAAGAAGACAAAAAGGAGAAACAATTGAAGAAAGGAGATGAAACAAATTGAAGCATTCACTACTTCTTTTCATAGACCAGAAGAATTGACAGGACATTCGTCCAAACCGCTTGCACACATGGATATATCTCTTTCCCCCACTCGCTCTCCTGTCCTTCTCAATTCAGTAACTCTTTCCTTTTGATTAAGTTCATTCCCTTTGCCCAGCATCTGTTATACCCCCAGGTTCTATTGTTCTTATTCAGGTTCTCACATAAGGAGACAATACAAGTAAAAGGAAGTCCACAAACTGGGAAAAAAATTGTAGCTGACTGTCCCTCAGACAAAGGCCTTCTATCTAGAACATGTGAAGAATTTTTAAAAATCAGGCCCCCAAATTCAAAGATCCAATCCAAAAATGGACATCTGAAATGAATACACACTTCTCGGGGAAGAAATGCAAATGAAAAGTAAATATATGAAAAATGTTTAGCATCATTGTCATCTGAGAAATGCAAATTAGAACGACATTGAAATTCCATCTAACCCCAGAAAGAATGGCTAACATCAAGAAGTCAGCCAATAACAAATACTGGAGAGGCTGTGGAGAAAAAGGAACCCTCTGCATTGTTGCTGCGAGTGCAGACTGGTACAGCCAACATAAAAATCAACGTGGCGATTCCTTCAAAAGCAAGCATAGGTCCCACCTATTCTCCTTCTGTGTAGTTTTACAGGAGAATTAAAAACATAATGCCATAATGATTTATGTTTATAGCAGCTCAATTCATCATAGCTAAATCCTGGAAACAACACAGATGCCAATCAACTGAATAATCGACAAAGGACATGTGGCATTTTTACACAGTGAAGTATTATTCAGCTATAAAACAGAATAGATTTATTCTGTGGTTGGTAGATGGATGCAACTAGACAGCATAACCTTAAGTGACATAAATCAGACCCACATGTGACAACAAATGCTTTATCTGCCTGATTATATCATCCCTCTCATAATAACTTTTACCTCCAGTAAAATTTCTCACTTTAAAGTCTGTTGTGTCTATATGTTAACTGTTCCAGTGCCCTTCTGAGTATTGTTTCCATGACATCTTTTTACAACCTGTGCTTCTAACATATTCCCGTCTTTGTATCTAAAACGTGTCCTTTACATACAGCTTTTTTTTGTGTCATGTGTTTTTATTCAGTCTAAAATTTTATGTCTTTTGAGCAGTATGTTTGTTCTACTCATGTCCAATGTGTTTGGACTTATGCCTACATTATATTTATTTTCCACATATCTTTTTTCATGTTTTTGGTTCAAGGTTCACTACATAGCTCAGAATCATAGTGATTCTCCTGTTTTTAGCTTTCCCAGTGCTGGAATTACAGGCATGCACCCCCACACCTGGTCTTGGTTCCCGGTTCAGCGCACCCAGAGGTGGGGCTGGCATGGCATGTATTTTCTATGTCTTATAATTTTTTGATCCAAAATTCTTCATGTAGTGTCTAATTTTATAGATATATATAGCTATACAAATATACAAAGATGTAAACATATAGTGTGGGTATCTGTGCTAATGTATATATAACCATTTTAATTTCTCTGTTAATTTTTTTACTATTTATTTCTACTTCAGAAGAACCACAACAAGCTTTGCTCCAGTGTATCTCCTTTTCCTCTTCCACTCTTTGGTCTGATATGTTATGTACATTATCTCTACACATGCCATAAACTAAATAATATAGTATTATAATTATTGTGTTTAACCCTTTTAAAGAGTTTTAAAAAGAAAGGGAAAACATTTGCAGAACTTTTATACTTGGCCATGTATTTACTATTTCTGTTATATTTTCCTGGTAAACTTGAATTAGTGTCAGGTATCACTTCCTTTCACACCAAAAGACTCTCTGTTACTGCATCTTCTAAGACATTTCTAGGGTAAAGGCACCCCCATTGTGAAGTAAGAAGATAACAACAGTGTCTGAAAGCTTGAAGCAAAGACGGGAAAGCTTTGGTCACCAGTAATCCCAGCCACACTAAGCCCCTGGCCCAGCCTTGCTCCCTTCCCCATCCCAGCAGTTTACAGCCTGCACCAATATTTGGGGTTCAGGGGGATTTTGGTTTCCCCATGCTGACTGCCACTGACAGTCCTGACTTCATGACCCTGATACTAATATAACAATTATAAAAAATTAGATATTGGGATCTGTGATTTTTCAAAGTTCAATCAACAAAGTATGGGTTTCATGCTTCATGTATATGTAAACCAACTACATCTTTTGTAGTAATATTTCTTCTTTGTTTAGATTGTCTTGCCCCAGTATGAAAACCCAAGAACTGCACAAGTCCAAGCTCTCTGACATAAACTCTATGCATGTTTGTGACAGTCTCCCAAGCTCCACCCCAGCAGATGGACTGGCTCTGAGGTGAATATGCACTTGTCTGTGCTGAGGGATTATTTGGAGACTCCCTCACTCCTTATTTCCATAAAACCCATTCCTTCATGATTATTCTTTGCCTGTGGGTGCAAATATTTATCTGTTTCAGGATCCATTTTCTCTTGGAGCTGAGCCTAATCTAACACAGGGCTTAGCTGTTTAACTGTTTCAGATTTAGTGCATGTGTGTTTACTTCTATTTGCTAGTGGTATTAAACCACTTGCCACAGTACTGGATGGTGAAGTTTAAACAATAAAGCACGCTTAATTCAAATTTAAAACTTAATTATTTGGAAGTATTTGACCATACCAGCAACTCTTTTAACATCTAGATGAACTAAACTAATTAGGTCTTGTGTGTGCTCTCATGATATTTACAATCCAACACAGATGCTCGTAATAGCAATTAAAGGTTATATTTCAACAGTTAATACTTATGCCAGACATTACTCTAGGTGCTTTTAATATATTATCTCATTTATACTTCAAACAACTTTATACTTTGACACTTTTACTATATCAACTGTAGAGATGAGAAAAATATGACTCCATTGATAAGAGATAAAGTATTTCCCATGGGAAGAATCATGTTAACTCAAGCAAGTTTGACCCCGGCGCCTTGTGCAACAGCAGGATACTTACTATTGAACACTTCCTTAAGTATCAAATATATATAATTTTTTTACTCCTAACTATAGGCCTAGGAAGTTATGTTATAATACCTATTTTACAGATGAGAAAAAAATGAGGGCAAAAAAATCCAATAATCCCAGAGCCATATGGTAGTAACTGGGGGAGCCAGGCTTATAAACCAAGTACTTATAGTAAATCTATTAATATAAAACATCTCAAAGCAACTGATTGCTGTAAGCAGTTGGTTCAATAAGGAAAGTCTGAGAGAGTTTTGCAAATGTTTTCTTCTACCAGTTCTCCAGAGCATGTTAGCAGGGCTGAGAGGGTACCTAAAAAGGTTTTTATGTAATACGCAGGAAGTTACTGGCCAGTGCCACTCACCTGGTGACCTGCAGGTACCAGCCAGGGAGAGCAAAATGAATCCGAGGCCCTTCTTCATCAGCTTTAATCTCCAGGAAATAATTGGATGAGTGCAACTCAAAGAAGTTAAAACAAAAGAAAGAAACATTACAACTTCAGAAAAAAATGGAAATAATAGTAAATTGATTCATGAATTTATTCATAAATTCAATGTAACCAAAAAAGCATTCATTACCATGTGAGACTACAAAATCAAACTACAAGTCTATCCCCCCAAGTACAAAAACCTTTCCCCTGTATTTCAAAATGTGCCAAAGAAAAGTTCCATCAACAATGAGCCAATAATCTTGCTTTCTTTGAGTAATGCCTATCAGGATTACAGTGTGCTCAAACAGTAGAGCTTCTTCATAAAACACACCTCTCCAGCTTTACCATTGGAAACTGTAGAGTACAAGGACATGCCATATAATAGTGTGTAGGCTTCAAAATGACTTTTTCTATTTTTCTGGTATAAATACTTTGATTTTTAAAAAAATTATCTATGACAAGTATTTAGCCAGATTCAGAAAAATATGTTATTTCAGTTTTAGTTTTCTGTATGCAATATTAGTATGAATAATGTTAGCATAAATGAACTTCGCTGGTGAGAACAACAAACTCCCTCACACTATGTCCATAAAACAGTAGAGAGCATGTCTGAGTCAGTTAAAGCTTTGCATCCTTAGACATTACCCTAGGTAGCCATGGAAAAGTGCTTAAGCATAAGTGAAACTTTAAATTACCTAAAAAAGAGTTTTAGGAGCCACTATTGGCAGCCATATGTGTAACTCTTCCCAGCAAACCTAAAAATAGGACTGTGCTGGGCAGAAGGCGCAGAAACGTACAGGACGGCACCGGGAGCTCTCCTAGCTAGGAAAATGCGGCTCTCCCAGCACCATTCAATAAAAAACACATGGGGAAAAATTTACTGCCAGAAAGAAAGGAAAGATAGACAGCATGTTATAATTATGGGATTCAGATAAACAAGAGCAAGGAGAAAAATGTTTTAAAACAAAAAGGCGAAGTTTCTTCCATGAAAACCATCTTGCTGGAGCGCAGCACAGTGGTGCAAAAGAGGACATTTTCTGGAAGCACGAAGACTTCTGTAGGGACTTTCCCGTCCAGACCCTGCTCCCTTCTGACGTCCTGAGACCCAGCGTCCCCATGTCCTTTGCCGCTCCTATTGCTTGCGACTCAGAACACCTATGCAGGCTCCTGGAAGGGACAGTGTAAGTCCAGTTTACACTAAATCCTAGAGTTGGTACACGAAACTACCTAAGAGACAGGGTTTTGTCTTTTGACCTAGGTAAGTTACAGGTCTCCAGGCACGGGCGACCACACGGATGATGTGACAGTATGCTGGAACCCGAAGAGGAGACCGAAGAGACAGACAAGAGAACATTTTAGTTCCATCATCAAACTGTTCCTGAAGTGCGCACTCCTCTGCACGCATTAGTCAGATGAACTAATAAACTTGCCCTTCATGAGCTGGCAAGATGGCTCAGCGGTGTAAAGCGCCTGCTTAAAAAAGCTTAGGTACCCTGAGAGACCGCGGTTCGATTCCCGGCACCACATGTTGCACTAGTCCCCACCCCCAGGGCAGGCTGAGCCGGCCATAATACAAAAATAAAAAAGTAAAGATAAAAGTTTAACCTTCGTGTGTGATGTGGACATAGTGAGATTATTCTGGACTTCCTTTTTTTGTTTTGTTTTGTTTTGGGTTTTTTGTTTGTTTTGTGGTAGCAAGGATTGAACTCAGGACCCTATGCTTGACCCTATGCTTGATGGGCAAGCGCTCATTCTACTGAGCTATCTTTCCAGCCCCTAAAATCTGAGGATTTTTTTTTTAAGCTGGCTGCCTGAAGAGTGGGGCTCATGTTCCATGTGGAGGTAGGAATTGAATCGCGGTCCCCAGAGCCTAAGTGACTTGTACGTTCATCAACTGAGCTACCTGGCAAGCCTACAACCCTGCCTCTCTAGTGGACCAATGTATCACCAGGACCTTTCTAAGAGAAAGGAAGAGCAAGGATGCAGCTCAGCTGCACTGCCCTAAGGGAGAGATCAATCTCCAGTTCTAACAAAGAGAGAGAGGAAGGAAAGGAAGGAGAGATCCGCACGACTGTGAAGGCCTCGGTCAGCGCAATGAGAGCACAAGACTAGAAAGGTGAGCAGCCAGGGAAGCCAACAAGCACAGGGCCACCGCTCTGCCCTGCGGTCTACACTGAAGGGAGAATCTACGAAGCTACTTTAGACTTCTGGACTCCTGCGGGACAGGATAACAGAGTCCGTGTGGTTTTGAATTACTAAAGTTTGTAGTAAATCATTATAAAAGCAGTAGTTTAAAAAAAAAAAAAAAAAGCAGTAGTTAATACCGCAGAGCTGGTTTTTCTTAGTGTAACACTTTTTTATAACAAAAATGTCACTTTTAAATTATTGAGAGAAGCAGAAGTGCTCTCTGCTATGTGCGATTCCTGGAATCCACAGACTCAGTTGCTTGGAATCTGTTTTTCATTATCTCATTCACGTTTTGCTAGAACATCTTTTCCCATTTTACATCAGTATCACACACACACACAAAAGTCAATGGTGAGAAAATGCAAGTTTTTAAATATATTATACAAAAATATTGAAAATATCAAATATCCAGGAGTAAGCCTAGTAAGACTTAGGTACGACTACACATGAAACTGTAAAACAATGAAATAAATTAAAGGAAACTGAAGCCTAACTAAAGAGGTAAGTTCATACTCTATTTAGAATATTGATTACCATGATGTTATTTATCATAAATTAATTTAACATAACAGCACCTATTGTTAAATTCCTGTTATTTTGTTTAGTGAAATCTTGTATGGTTTCTAATGGCTTTTTTTCTATCACTATTTTGTATGATTTAAAAATTTTTAAGGAGCCAGTAGGATAGGTCAGCGGTCTAAAGTAAATAAATAAATAAATAAAATTTTTAAATGCTGAAGGAGCTTATAAGTCTACTTTTAAATTTCTATGGAAATACAAATATAAAACAAGGTCAAGATGCCACCACGACTGGTTATCAAGACAATTTTAAAGTAGGAGGAAAAGGTAGAAAAATTATTGTAGTAAAAATCGAGGAGTACAAACAGCACAATGAGACGAGCTCTTAAGACCAAAGATACACACACGCATGGACTCGTGACTTACAGCAGTGCTAACATGCCGGTACAGCCTTCCTGTCAGAAGGTACTTCAATAGTCTTGAAAATAGAAAACACAACTTGACCCTGCCTTCATATATAATGCCTAAAGTAAAGGAAGACAAGTTCATTTATTAATTTTATTAAACAAAAAAAGTGGACATTTAAAAAAATAATCTAGAATAACAGTCTAAGTCACTTTAAAAATTTAAAAACTGGGGCTGGGGAGACAGCTCAGCAGTCTAAGCACCTGCCTGGCACGCACAAGGACCCAGGTTAGATCCCTGGCACTGTAATGCAAGCCATCCCAGTGCCATGCTGGCCACTGAAACTGGTGTGGTGGCACAGGCCTATAATCCCAGCACTGAGGAGGCTGAGACAGGAGGATCACTGCGAGTCCCAGATGCACAGCGAGACCCTGTACCAAATAAATAAATAAATTATTTTTAAATTAAAAAGTATGCTCCATTATAACTAAGAATTACTGTTTAACAAATGATACCCTAAGAAAGTGAAAAGACAAACCAAAATGAGAGTACATAGCACGGATCAATAGATGGATATGTTTTATCACAATATATGTTTCAAATTAATGTGTAAAGGAGAAATAGTTCAATTTAGTATGTTCAATAGTCTTGAGCAGGCATTACATAAGAGAAGAAATTTAAGGGAAATAAACATAAGAAGTTTTTAAGTTAATTATTAATCAGGGGTATTCAAACCAAACCACCACATACCAACTAGACTAGCAAACATTAAGACTGACAACACCAAACATTGACAGAGGATATGGAGTAAAGGGAACATATATGAAAGATTAGCAAATGTACACAGTGGAATGTATATTAACTTCAAGGGTGTACATTCTATGAAACAATAATTTCATTCCTAGATATATGGTCTATAGAAATGTGTTTCTATACTCACCAGCTAATGTATAAAAAAATATTCTCAGTTACATTAGCTGTGATATTGTTTATAATATATCATAATCAGAATTATAAAATAAATTAAAAGTCTCATTATAGTTCTGTATATAGAAACCTGAGATATGCACATGCCATAAAATAATATATATTTCATTAAAAATAAACAAATTAGTTACTCAGAATTAGAAAGCTACATCTTACAAACATAATGTCGAACAAAAATAAGGACTTCATGAAAGAATATGTATAATAAATTTTCATTTGTACAAAATCCAAAGCATTCTATGAATTCATCGATTTCCCCTTCATTTCTGCTTATAAATACACATACTTTTACTAGCGTTTATCTCGTGTTTTGCCAAGATCAAGCAACACAAAGAACAACCAATTTTTCTGCTTCTCTTCCTATGACTGCAACTACCACAGGCTAGTTTTGTTCAAGTTTCACTGACTTCTCAGCATGTAATAGCAACTTCTTTGCTGCTAAAGATTGCCTGTTGTCATAATGCTGCCTAGTTAGATTTCTGAAACTATCCTAAAACATCTGCTAGCTATATTTCTTATTTATGTTGTAATCCAGATATTAGTTTCCAAAGGTTTAGTTGATGATCTTGCCTGGGTTATTAATTTTCTATTCTTGTTTTGAAATTCTATATCATTTTCATTCTTCTACGTTACTTTGTTTCTGTCTTTGTCTTTGTTTTTCTTATTTGTTTTCATTTCTTTCCCTCTTTAAAATTAAAAAAGAAAAACTGGACAAGGCAGTATATACTCTGGTCACTCAAAAAAAAGAGAAAAACTCCTGGGCTCCAGGTATACGCCCAACAGCCCACAGTAAGAATATCTTTATACTCCTAATTGTATTTTTTAGTCAATTGTCTTTTTTTTTCTCATTTATGTATCTGGTGCTGGGTCTCACTATACAGGTCTCACTATATAGCTCAGACTCGCAGTGGTCCTCCTGCTTTCAGCCTCTCTAGCACTGGGATTACAGGCTTGCACAACCCCACACAGACTCAGTCATGAGCTCAGTATACCCCAGCGCGGGGCCAGTGTGACCCACGGATCAAACTATGGGTCACTGTGCTTGCCAAAGCAGGTGCTTAGTCTGCTGAGCTACCTCACTGGCCTCTCCTATTGCATTATGATAAGCAGGTCAGTCATTACAGTCCACATTCCAGTGTCTTTGTGGATGATCTGCTTCATCCAAAACCCAGAATCATTAGCACCTCACTTCCTATAAATAAGTCCCAGTACTGCTTCATAAAATGTCTACAAAGTGAGCTGCTACTGTTTCTAGGTACACAGTTCATCCATTCAAAAAAGAAATCTTTACTGGAATTTTCCTTCCAAATTCTCCAACACCTCTGAGTCATAAGCTGCTATCTCTTCACATTTATGGAACGTAAGAGAGATTTGTTCAAAATGCCAAATGGTAGACTGAAAATGCTTGCAAGCAGACTCAGATTTGAAATTAAATACATTGAGCTCCAGTTTCTGGAGACACATGTTAAAAGCTTGGAAATCATGACTCTCCTAATAAGTAAAAAGCTGAGTAGCTCAGAACAGTTATTCTTTGCAGATTTTTAAGACAATAACATCTACAGAACAAGCTACTATACACACCTCACCCCAAAATACACACACACACACACACACACTGGATTGGAAAAAAACACTATCACAACTTGCCAAAAAAGAAGACCAGGAGCTGAACCTCAATAGGCAACAGTGCCAGGGGAGGAAATCGTGAACTATAATCAACAAATGGTTGAAGGCTTGGTGTGGACATATTGGATGTCAAAACCTCCAGGGCCCCAGTAACGGAGAGGCCCCCATGCTGCTGCGACTTTTACCCTAGGAGCTTCACTTGGCTTTCATAGTTACTATTGGAGAAAAATTCACTCATGCTTCCAGTAAGACAAGAAGAGAAGGAACCATTTTAAATGCACCAGACTGTTCTGTTCTTAAAAGCTACCCTCAGGAAAAACAACTGAGTCACAGACTAACTTGCCAGGGTTTGATCTGTGCCCAGCTACTTGGAAGAAGGAAAACATCCAACTCCAGCTCACTGAAACTGATCTTGTCCCACTCATGGGGGAGGATGGAGGTTGAGAAACACGTGTGAACACTGCCATCCATGGGCGAATCCACACGGGAAGACTGAGGCCTGATCATGGGGCACACACACACTGCTTCCCCTCTGTCTCACTCTTCTCTCGCTGCAGGGAGAAATACCTGACGCCCAAAATGAGGGAAGGAAAGGTTTGTGTAGCTCAGAGTTACTGGAGGTGTCAGCACATTCTCAGCCAGCTCCAAGGCTGAGGGGACAGGGCAGAGAACAACAGTTCATGGAGGCGGAACAGCAGCAATAGCAACAGAGAGAAAGGTCTGTCTCTCTCTCTCTCTTATATTACATTCAGGCTCTCCATCCCAGGCTGGGGTAAGTATACACACCCGTAATCCCAGCAATACTAAGACCCATCATCCCAGGGGACCTTGAGCTAATCTCAACTGTAGAAGGCCCCACCCCATGACTGCATGAGGCTTTAGGGGGACAACCAGACACAGACCACAACACCCTCCCACACCCACCCCAGTACCGCCCTGCTATACCCCTCCCTTCCTCATCAAAGTACACCGTTACTAAAGGCCTATTCACCAGCAGTACCTTCTACCATGTACTTTATGTTCTGCTGTCAAGAAAAGAGTTACAGCCTGAGGTAAAGGGCAAAAGAGAAAAAGGAAAGCATTTTGAAGGGACAGAATTCAACAGCATTGCCAATTAAGTAATTCTCTGGATATGGTGGGCATCAATAGGTTATTTTATCCAACAACATATTACACATTCTTCTTGAGCTCACGTAGAGCACTCACCAGGGTAGAGCGTGTTCTGGGCCATAAAACAAGCATTAACAAATAAAAGAATAGAAAATGTTTAATGTCTGTCCCAGACTACAACAGAGCTAGACTAGAAAATCAATAGCAGAAATACAGCTTTACAACTCTAAATGTGGAGATGAAATAAGACACTTGTAAGTAACAATCCAAGGAAAAACTTGTAAGAAATATTTTTCACTAAATAAAAAACAACTTAGCCTGATAGCTGAGCGGACTACAAAGCGCCTGCTTCCGCAGAGCGCAGCGGCCGGGGTTCGATGGGGGGGGGGGGTGCCGGCCCCGCCCCCGGGGCGCACTCAGAGGGGACTGAGACTGGGCGTGGTGACTTGAGACTGGGCGTGGTGACATGCACCTGTAATTCCGGTGCTGTGGGAGGCTGAAAACAGGAGAGTGACAATGCAGTGCCTCTCATTTTTCTGAGCACCGGCACTACCTTGTGAGCGTGCACCGTGCGGTCTAATAAACCCCACTCAAGTCTCTTTCTGGGACATTCCGAAAATTATTTCTTCCTCACAGGAGGCACCAGGGCTGCTATGCAGGGTCGGTTAAGTCGGGGAAAGCCCTAGCCTAGTGAGAGCCCTAGCCCAGTGAGAGCCCCTGCCCCCCGCAAAAGCACGACTGGGACGGGGTGGGCAAGAGGTGTGATGAGGAAAACTACCAAAGGGTGTGTGAGCATGGACAAACAGGCCGAAGTAAGGCCACTAAATAGGTGTAACCAATATGCACTAACAACAACAAAACAAAACAAAACAAAAAAGAGAATGTGGGGGAAAAAAGAAAATAAGCCAAACATTTGGGGCTGGGGAGATAGTTCCACGGCACAAGTGCCTGCCTGGCAAGTGCAAGGTCGTGAGTTTGAACCCTGGCCCACCTAAATAAATAAATAAATAAATAACCAAACATTAAAATACCTTGATTTGGAGGAACTCAGGAGGAGCATCATTTTTCTTTTCTATTGTTTTTGGCTTTTTTCCTTTTTTCATTCTTTGTATTTTTTTTTTTTATTTTTCGTGTTTTCCCTTTTTATGTTTATTGTTTTTTCTACAACTTTTACCTAATATTAAACTATTTGCTTGTATTTTTCTAATTTTACTTTTCCATCATATTCATCTTTTCAAAAAAATTTTGTTTTAACTATTTTTCAATTACCTATTCCTTCAGTTTTTTTTTATTATTAATTATTATTACATTATTACTACTTTTACCCTTTGTTAAGCCTTTCGGTTTACCCTATATGATTATTGCTGCTTTTATTTTCTATTGCTAATAGTAATATAATTTATTCTTCTAATTGTTTGTGTGTTTATCTTTTTGAGAAAAGGTTTCACTATGCTGTTAAGACTGGCCTTGAACTCTCTTGGTAGCCCAGGCTGGCCTAGAACTCACAGCGACCTTCCTGCCTCAGCCTCCCAAGTGCTGGTATTATAGGCGTGCACCACCACACCTGGCTTTCTAATTGGTTCTTGCTGTATGTTACTACCTGGTTTGTCTTTCTATCATCACCATTGCTGTAGTTTGTTTTTTCCTCTTTAAGCAGTACTGAGGATCAAGCCCTCAAAAGAAGACTGGAACCTAACAAGGCTCTCATATAAAAGTAAAGGTGATACCCATTCCAACAGAAATACAAAAAAATGTGAAAAAGCAACGTAACAGGACTCCTTCAACAATCTATAGCTGGAGTGGGCATGGTGTTCGTGCCTGTAATCCCAGTTCTTGGAAGACTAAAAACAGGAGAATCACTGAGTCAAATCTCTGCAGGGAGACCCTGTAGACCCTGTACTAAATACATAAAAAAAAGCAAACCAGAGTAAATGATCCATAGCCAATCAGTAACTCATACAAAGATATCAACATGGATGAGACATTGAATGAAGGACTGTCTTTTTAAGTTATTAATGACTTGAAAGGTATTGAAAATAAAGAGCTGAAGGAACTAAAGACAATACAAGATATGAAAGAGCAATCCAATAATAAGACAATCTCCAAAAATATTAATAGATAGATAGATAGATAGATAGATAGATAGATAGATGACAGGGAGAGAGTGAGAGAGAGAGAGAGAGAGAGAGAGAGAGAGAGCTACCAAATTAAGGAAAGACTTCCACAACAAAAATCATGGAACATTAAAGCAAAGAGTTGAAGAAGGCAGAAGATACGAAGAACTCCCATGTTCAGAGACCAGCAGAACTAATTTTACCAAGCAAAACCTACTAATTAATAGCAATTCCCATCAAAATTCCAGTGGCATTCCTCACATTTAATAGGAAAACAATTCTAGCCAGGCATAGCAGTATATGTCAACAGAGGTCTTATTAATTCATGAAGAAGGAAGTGGCTTGAGGATGAGTGACTGTGGAAATGGTAGGAAATACGTGAGTGCTGGGAGCTGGGCTATGGAGGAGGCCTGAAATCAACTCTTCAGCACAGAGAGAAGGATATACAGAAAGAACAATCTGTGTAACACAATTGAGATGGTATCTAATGTTTCTGGTCGGTGTTTCAGCTCTGGTGTGTTATCTTTTATGTTCTCTCTCTACATAAAAAAAAGAAGTAGGACTACAGCTCATTGGAAAACCCCTGAGTTCAATATCAAGTATTACAGAAAAAGAGAAAAAAACTAACATTCATATGGAAAAACAAAAGACCCAGAATAATAAAAATAAGCCTAAGCGAAAAGATCAGGCAGGAGGCAACAGTATATCATACTGACTGCAAACTATACTGCAAAATCACAGGAAAAGTGATAGCATGGTATGGCACAGAAATTGACAGCAGCTCAGTAGGATAAATAGAAGACATGCAAAAAATCTCAGATGGATTGGTTAGGCTTCCTGTCATTGTGGCACAAGACTCACACCTATGACTCAAAGGATGGTTTATTTGGCTCAGTTTCAGGAGATACAGTCCACGATTGACAGAATCCAGCAAAAATATCATGGAAGAACTACACAACAGAGAAAATTTGCTTAGTTCATGGTAATCTAAGAGTGGAACAGGGGGACGGTGCTACGGACCAATAAACTAGGTACCATATACAGTGCTCAATATCATGCTTTCATCACCCACCCAGACATGTCCAAGAGTGAGTTTTTGTAACCTGCCAGGTGTTTATTAATCCAAAGAAGTTATAAATTAGGATTAGTGATCACACCCAGCTACTGTCATCTTGTCCTTGATGAAAGGACCAAAGGTATGCATGAAACACAGCCTCTTTTTTTTTTTTTTTAACAAGAGTATAAAGTGGCCAGAGAGATAGCTCTGTAGCACAAGTGCCTGTCTGGCAAGTGCAAGGTCGTGAGTTCTAATCCCAGTTCCACAAAAACAAAACAAAACCCAAAAAACAAAAACTAAAGAGTACAAAATAGTATTAAAACAAAAGTTATAAATGGTACAGACTTTCGCTAAACAAATAATATGGATTTCACAGTATTTCTTGTAGTGCATAGTGTTGTCTTCAGAATAGTTGTTCATATTATCAGACATATGCATGCAAAATTGGAAGAAGAAAGAAATTAAGAAGAGAAAAAGAACAAAGAATTGAAAAAAGGAGAGAAGACAAATACAAGTACTGCTGGGGAAAATGGTATTAACTAAATCCCTATCCCTCAGTTTGTATTAAAATCAATTAAAAATGGACCGGAAATCTTGACATAAGACCTGAATCTTTGAAGTCAATAGGGAAAGAAATAGGATAAACACACAAACCAAAGGAACAGGCAAAGATTTCCTGAGTAGAACTCCAACAGCACAGGAAAAAATAGCAAGAGTCAATCAATGGGGCCATATTAAATTAAAAAGTTTGTACACATCAAGAGAACTAGTCAGAGTGAAGAGGCAGCCTACAGAATGGAAGAAAAACATCTGCCAACTACTCTTCCAATTAATTAATACCTAGACTATATAAAGAAGTCAAAATTTAATACCAAAATTCAAATCAATAAATGGGCAAATGAATTGAATAGACACTTCTCAAAAAAAAAAAAAAAAGAACAAATGACCAATAAGTATATGAAAAGTGTTCAGATATTTAGCCATTAGCTATTTTGGTAAATGCAAATCAAAACTACAGTGAGATTCCATCTCACCCAGCCAGAAAGATTACTGTGGATGCATGTAAGAAACCAATAAATGCTGGCAGCAATGGATGGAAAAACATGGACAGCAGGAATTATGATAGACACGCTGGGAATCACTACACAGCTTCCTCAAATAACCAGCAATAGAGCCATCATGTGATCACTCAGTGCACTCTCTGTTGCTACCTGAAGGAGTTCAAGTGAGCGTAGCTAAGTTTACTGCAGCAAAAGTCACAGTAGCCGAGACACGGACCCAACCTGGGTCCCATCAGCAGATGCGTGGATACAGCGAATGTGATAGAGACCGGAAGAGATTATTATTATATCATCTGCAGTAAAACAGATGGGATAAGAGATCATCATGTGAAGTGAAATGACCCAGACTCAGACAAGTATTACAAAATTTGCCCGGAGCGTGTTTGCAGGATGTGAGGATCCCTTTCCTCTGGGGAGTTGGTACAAGTCCATGAGGCATTTTAATTCTTTTTTTATCTCCTTCCCATTCCATCTCTCCCCTCCCTCAATCATGTGGTCCCTTTTATTTTTGCAAAAGATTTATCTGTGGGAGACTATTATTAAACAGGAATAAAGGGAAGGGATGTAAGAGAGGTAACAGAGGTGATCGATGTCATCAAAATCTATCCTGGGAGCCACGCCAGGCATGGCAGTGCACACCTGGAATCCTACAACGCAGCCTGAGGCAGGATCACCGTGGGCGCGAGGCCAGCCTGGGCTACACAGTGAATGTGAGGCCAGCCTGACCCATGTGACAAGAATGTCTCAAAAGAATGAAAAAAAAAAAAAAACCAGTATATTGTAAAATTAATAGACATTAATAAAATATATTGTTTAAAATTAATCTCATTAAAATTTTAAAATCTGTTTGAAATGAAGAGTTAGCTAAATGTTAGAAGCAACCTACTGTATAACACTGACAAATGAGTGGATAAAGATACATATGCCCAATGATTTACTATTCAGTCCAAAGCAGGACAAATCAGGGTCATTTGTAAGTAAACAGACATGACTTGAGGCCATAACTCTAAGTGAAATCCACCCAATACAGAAAGGTCAATATTGCAAGGTTTTTCTTAGGAGAAATCCGAAGTATTACTAATTAGAAGGCTAAAATAAAGATAACTTACAGGAAACAAGGAGGCAGAATTCGCAGAGATGGGAGGAGGGCCTGGAGATTAGGGGAGATGGGGGCGTGGAGCTGAACGGAAAGTACAATGTATAAAGTTGTGCAATATATAGGTGCTAACTGCCCATAATCAATGGGTTCATTATTTGCCACAAACATGAAGTAGTAAAAATATCAAAAATAAAATTTTCATAAGAAAATATTTGGAGAGTAAAAACAGAATCATTAAAGGTGTAGATTTTGGAGTATGATTTAAGTAATAACAGAAGGTTTTATTTCCTATTGTATAATTCCATCTATTAGAACTGCCCAGGATGGGAAGCTTCACGGAAACAGAGACCACTGCCGGAGGATGAAGGGTGCTGGGTGGCTGAGGAGGAAGGAGAGAAGCTGTCAGTTGGTCCTTCGGCCAACTTGGATGGTTAAAGTGCTGCAGTGTTAGGCAGTGGCCATGGCTGCAGGTATCAAAAACACACTGAACATAACCAAATTTTATCCTTAGAACCTATTAAAATAATGACTCTTCTGTAAGTTATTTCTCAGTAAAATTCTTAAATACTGGCATGCTTACCACAATATAAAAAATCTAGAGTTATAATACTATAATGTTTCACTAATCAAATTTGAGATATAACTAATGGAGGATTCTTGAAACATAGAATTATGAGACCGGTGTCCTGGTTCTAGTCATGTACTACACTGCGACTCAGTGGATTTTTCACTCATTTTTCTCATTTGAAAAAATTATACTACTATCTGCTTCGAACCATTATTGTCAAGACGAAGTAACTGCATATTAGGTGGCTATAAATCATCTCTAGCATACAGCAAGCATTCCTTAATCTTCATAATAGTATCTTCATAATAGCATTGGAATAGATGCCAAAAGTGGGGAAGATGCTGGATTCAAGTTAAAAGAAATAAAATTGTAAGATATAATGAATTCTATTCTTTCTACAGACATTAAAATACACCTCTGGTGAGAGCTCACTAGAAGCTAACGCTGACATGCAGATGCTGAGTAACACAGGACTGCATATGTGTGCACACAGACATGCTTCTAAGACTTAGAAAACTGAATATTTCATATTTTAATCATCAGGAGGACTTTTGGTGAATTCATTTTAATTTTTTACATGTTTGTTTCGGTCTAGAAAGTCTGAATTTCTCGCCCAAGTAAATATGCTCCATGACACATGAATGATAAATACATTTTATACTTCGGAAGATTTTCTTTCCAAAAACAAGTTATCAGCTGCTTAAATAAATTCCCAAAAGGAAGGAGAAACACTGTGCACATGGTCAAGGCCAGTGTTTCTTACTTCAGTCATTTAATTACTCTGTACTCACATCTGGCTTTTTCCACAGGAAAGTTTGATGCATGGAATTTGCTTTCAAAGCTGAGGACGATAAACTCTCTTTCAGACTTAGTCTACACAGCATAATTTTCTGAGGGGAAAATGTGCAAAAGTGCTTTTTGGCAATATATAAGGAATGGAGAAAACATGGTAAAAAGAAAGCATTCTCCAAAGGCAACTGGTTTGAAGCCCTTTGCCTAATAAATCTGACCTTATTTAAAGCCTGCACATTACCTAATCTTTACAATTTTTCAAAGTTTAACAGGGAGGAAACAAAAAGTGAATTCAATAAGTTGCAATATATTAAATTATGCATATGTATAAAAATTAGTGTAAATGTCTGAGGAAACATTCCTTCCAAGCCCCACACCCACAAGCTGTCTCTCATGCTTCTAGATTTTAGATCTATTTTTGGTGTTTCCCCTGTATCTCCTTAGAAATAGTCACACTTTGAAGCTAAAGGTACAGAATGACATGAATTATCCAGTCTTAGGACTGAAATGTAAAGAGAAAGAACGTATTTCTCACTTTCCAAGAACTACTGCGATATCTTTATTAGTTTGTTTGATTGTTTGTTTATATTTTAGGGGTCTACAGGGTGTTCAGGGTCTCACTACTAGATCAGACTCATAGGGATCCACCTGTTTTCAGCCACCCAAGAGCTGAGATTATAGTCCCACAACAGCTCACCCAGTCTCAATTGCTGCCACTGGCCCCAGGATCAAATACCTGTTCCCTGTGGCTGCTTGCAGGTACTTCAATCTGCTGAGCTATTTGGCTGGCGCTATGGCTGCTTGTTTAAATCTACTGTGAATCTCTACTCTGCCAGAAGGCCTCCCTGATTTTTTAAAATAACTCCCTATTCCTCAAAGCTAAAAGAGAAGCAGGCCCTGCCCAGAGATAGTTCAGCAATTTAACTCTATATTAGGAACTTATAGGTTACACATGTCAGGGGTAGAAAAGTGGTGCTAAGATCAAACTTCTAAGGCATCATCCTGAAGAGACAGCATTTGGACTCAGGGTTCAGAGGGTGTGAGTCGAAGAAGAAGAAACCTCTGCTAAACAAAAGGTGTTATCTGTTCCCTCCTAATCTCTGCCTTTTACTAAAATATACATACAAGAAGATGAAGGAACCAATATTGCTGGAGTTGGAGATGTGGACAGACAGAAGGAATCTTTAGGTATGGATATGAAAATTTCATTCTGGTCTTGATTGGACTTCTAGTGTGCTCCTTCAAAACAAGAAAATTCTCAGAGCTAAAAAGTCACTAAGTGGCACACATCTGTAATCCCAGCACTTGGGAGGCTGAGGCAAAAGGATCAATGTGAGTTTGAGACCAGCCTGGGCTACAAAAGTGAGCTCAGGTCAGCCTGAACTGTATAGTAAGACCTTATCTCAAAAAGACAAAATAAAATAATAAAAGTCACTAAGATTTGATCACCAGTACCAAAAAAAAAAAAAAAAAAAAAATCACTGTGGGATCCCTGAGTCCTAATCCAAGGGCAGGGAAGGGCGATGTACAGTGCATTTTGAAGCTGGCTGGGGTGACAGAGCGAGGGAGTCATCTTCAATCTATTCACCATGAAGTCCAGGCCACTTAGAATGTACACTTAAAAACTTAGAATAAACTGCTTATTGATGTGAGCTATGTTTTATTCTCTGAAAATTAAAAAAAGCCAAACAAAGGAGTGCCCATATTTATATTTAGTCTCAGACAACTTCTTAGGTAAAAACGAAGTTGTATTTTGTTGTCATTTTCTCTTCTCTTTTAAAAACATCAGACTAATGGAAAGGACTGGAAGATCATCCATTGCCTGTTCATCAGTTATTTTTGGAACTAGGATGGCCAGAAGAAATTCCAAGTTCATTTTTTAAGTGATTGAAAGCAGTACTATTTGAAGATACCACTCAGACTTTGGGTATAGTTCATGTGTTCCTTTTGTACAAGTTTATTGTGGAAGAATGCAATTCATAGTAAAAAAAAAAAAAAAAAAAACACCTTTTCTGTTTGCTGTAAAACAAGCTAAAATGCAATTTGAACAAAGGAACGGTTTTGTTCGTGAAATTCAGGTATAAAGGCATTACATATATTTTTGATAACCTTAAAGTGAGTTTTAAGTTCTTATCTCCTGCAGCCAAAGAATGAAATAGCAGTGGCAACATTAGATTAAGTCTCACCATGTTTTGTCAAGGGGATAAAATCTACAGTCAATATACTCAGGCACACAAAAATATGATTTTCTGTGTTTTAAATTACTTACCTCATCTTGGCTCTCAAATTTGCCAACTAAATGTATCCTAGCGGCTTTATTTGGAAATAGTCTATGTAGAATAATTACTCATTTCCAGGGTTTTGCTTTCCTCCCAAATTCTTTCCAACGTGAAGTCTGAGTATATGGTAGATCTAAATTTCCGATTAGAAAAGGGCAAGAAGTGGCTACTCTTCATGGTTTCTTCTGTTTGTGGTGAGTCATCCATTCTGGTCAGAAAACTGATCTCTTCGTTCACTCTTTCTGCCCCAATAGACCCTGGTCTGCCTTATCACTACATTTCCTGAAGTAATACCCACAAAGATGTGACTGCTCCAGTTCGCTCTGTTTAGCATGAAGCTCTGCACACGCTGCAGATAATCACAGAGGCTCACCCTGTCTCCAGTCCTGTAATGTCTACGCACACTGAGCCTTTATTCCAACCACAGTCTTATTACAAACCAGCGATACTATCAACAGTTTTTAGTTCACATCCTCAAGCTCCACTGGCGTAATCCAGGCTTTTTGTTCTAAGTCACAGAAGCAGATTCAGCCTGAATACAGAGGTGGTGAGGATCATAACAAGAGTTTGCCTGGGTCTCGGAAATATGTTGAAAAAACGACAAAACCAAAACTAAGTCAGAGCTGTCAAAAATACAACTTAAAACTATGGCACATGACTTCTATTTCTGAGTAAAATGCATTGGGTAGCAGCAGACCAATTCTTCCACCATCACAGCTAGAAAAAATAAGATGACTTACAGTAATCGTACTACTAAACACTTTAAAGCACTACTGAAATAAACAGAATGAGAGACAAAAACTTAGCCCTACATAAGTAGGCTGATAGTTTTCAGATGTTTTTGTCCCTGAGAGAATTTGCTGCTTAAAAGAGTAGGCTGAGAATCCAGTTTGGATTAGGTAGAGGAATTCCACTGAGGAAAGGATATCAGTAAAACCTTCGATGTTCACATAGAATGATGTATTAGAAGTCATTATGAACTCAGTCTCTTTCCATCCGAAGAGCTTGGCATTCTGGGATTAAAGCTAAGTAAAGCCTGCCACTGTCTTCCAGTACACAGAAGACAACATGACTGGTGTCAGGAGACCTACTTCAGTCCCTGGATCCTTCTGAAGACTTCTGCGGATTTTGAAGTTTCTCAACATAGGAAAAGATGGGGACTGGGGAGATAGCTCAGGGACACAAGTGCATGCCTGGCAAGTGCAAGGTCCTGAGTTTGATCCCTTGCACAAAATATAAATGTAAATATAAGTATAAATATAAGTATAAATATAAATATAAATATACATAAATGTGCAACTGAATCTTACATTTTTTAAGGATGAAAAATAGGGAGATCTCCCAGGCTCTCGATCACAAATGTAGGGGCTAGGAATGGGGTCAGAGCACAAGATGGCTGAGTCTCTAAACTTGCAACCTCAAAAAATACCAAAGTGAATTTTGGACTGGTTTGACACGATCCATTCCTCCTGTTATCTGCCGAATACAATAAAGAAAGAACCACCTCTGGGTGAAGCAGCACTTCAAAGTGGACGTTCTGGATATGAGAAAACTTCTGAAAATACAAAGTAGTCAGAGGTGCTGGCAGTGAATTAGACAAAGTAAAACACAATCCTGAATTCAAAGACAGATTAATATAAAATATGTAACCTAAAGCACACAGAGAATAGTATGTGGAGCTTAAGAGACATATGAGACACAGTCAAAGGCTTGCATATATTTAGCATGAAGAGCAGAGGGGAAGAAAGAAACCCCAGCAGAGGCTCTACCTTAGGAGATAATATCCAAGGCTTTCCCCAAACTTGTGAGACACAAATCTAAGAAGCTCTGTCAGTGCCAAGCACACAATGAAAACTGCCCCAAGGCAGTGATAATGGAGCTACTGAGAATCCCAGAAGACCAAACATCAGACAGGAAAGGGGTGCTGTCACCAGTGTAGCGACAGTAAGGCTAACAGCCAGGCTTTCAGGGACACTTAAAGAGCTTTGGAGACAATGGAATGATGACGTAAAACTGCAGAGAGAAACCTAGGATTCCTAGTCTAGCAGAAAGGCTCAAGTCGACAGCTTCTGACTTGGCCAGTTCTGCTGATAACTGCTGCTGTTATAGACGATTGGACTATCTTGGGTTATTTTGCTGAATTCACACACCTACAATATTTGGATGGATTACACGTGCACGACCTCACGTGTCTGGAACGCTCTTTCAGCACATCCCAGGGGCGGGAACGGCACGGTGCACAGGGGATCAAACCAAGGCCTCCGCGCTCTGCCAAGGCAGGCGCTTTAGTCCGCTGATCTACCTGGCCAGCCCTTCCCCATCATTCTTATCCTTTCCTCTCAAAAGCAGCCACTATTCTAAGACAAATATGTTTTCATACACTATACATTGAGAAGAAAGGTTTGTACTGATATTGTTTAGACAAGTTGTCATGTCCACATCTTATACATCATGCATCATGTCATATTTATCATATAAATGTATGATTTGATAGTTTACATAATTGTTTATTTTTTGTTTTTATACAAAAATATGTTTCAGTGCAACTTTTGCAGTTTCCTTATGTTTCAGCATTTATCGACTTTGAAGAAATACTACTCAAACTTCATTTCATTTTTGTAAGGTTGCTGGGCAGATGGCTCAGTGGAATAAAAGCTTTCCTGGCAGGCACAAGGTCCTGAGTTTGATCCTTGATAGTGCAGAACAACAACAAAATACCTCCCTAGCATTTTTGTAATGTATTCTACTGTAATGATATACTACAGTTTTCAGTTCTTTGACTAGTGGATAGTTAAAATGTTTTTCTTTTACTTACTTGCAAAAGCACCCACAGCAAGCTTACTTATGCTTATCTCCTGCAACATCTTAGTATTTTTATAAGTAGAAGCACTTTGAATAAGTACGGCTTATCAATGTAGAGAATGTGTAGCTTCAACTCTTATAGATATTGATTAAAATAGCACTCCAGTCATGGAACACCAATCTATTTCCCCAACAAGAAATACTTATCTAAATCAATTTCTCACAATGTTATTGACTCTTAGAGGCATTTGATGCTAAATAATATTTGTTCATGTGCAAAAAAGAAGATAAACAAGGGGCCAGGGAGATAACTCAGTGGAATAAGCTCTTACCTGGCAAATGCAGGGTCCTGAATTCAATCCCTGGTACCACAGAAAGCAAGAAAGCAAGAAATAAAACAAATGAGAATAGAAGAACTGGAAACAAAACTTTTGCAAATGAGGCCAGGAGGAGGAGTTCGAGAGAGGAGAGGGGATTAGAGAAAAAAGAATTGAAATTATTATATACAGGTACAAATTCTCTATAATGAATATGGTTATTAGGTATATCTAAAGTGTACCAATAAAATTAATTTTCAAAAAGATAATCTCATTGCTATAATTTTAGCACATTTATATGTTTTTTGAGGTTTTCTCTGTGAATTTGATGTACATGTTTTTACCCATTGTCTTTGTTAAGCTCTTCATCCTTTTCTTTTTGATAGGTGGAGATTCTTAAGGTAACCCAGAAAGCACATGTTTTTACTTGTATTACAGTTATCTTCTCCCAGTCATAATGAATAAAACTATGCCACAGGTTTAGACTGAAAAGGAAATCATTATTTTCAGCACCAAGAACTAAATTTCACCACTTTTAATGCTGCAGCTTCTTTTCGGAGCACATAAGTTTATTGCTACTGCTAATGTCCAGCCTTGCTGGAGAGTCTATGCTACAGCATGGACATGACAGACCTCTGCCACCACTGGGGACAAAGACAGTTCACCACCACTTCTTGTTTCTATTTTTTTCATTACTTTTCATAAGAAATAACAAGGAGACAGCTTCACAACATGTTAATACAATTAATACAATGCATGTTGTTGTCTTCATTGTAGTTATTCTGAGTACAAGATGCAAACATGATAACTTTTCTAAACACTATTGGTTCAAATATTTCTTCTCACTGAACTAACAGAAAGTAGTTGTATACATACTCCAGTATTCCATAATCACCGTGGGTTATTGGTGGAACTGGCAATATCAGAAGCTGTTGATGTAAGCCTTTTATAGCTCAGCATACTAATCTGGCTTTACTTTTAATGTCTCATGGTTAAACTTTTCTGCTGGGTGGTTAAGGGCAAGCTAAAGTAAGACCTATATAACAAAACATGTAACTTTTGTATGTCCCAAGGTCAGTCAAATCCCCTCAGGATTTAGTAGTGCTTTGTAGATCTGTTTTCAGTGTCAGCCATCTGGATGAGTCATGGCCATTCCTTGACCAATTTGCTCTCTGTGAAAGACTGAGAGAATATTTCCTCTCTAGGTGACTCTCCTTAGGCACTCTACACATTGTCAATCCTTTTCCCCTGTGGCCCCATAATCTCCTTGAACAGAAAATTTAGGACACCACTGAGTTATAGGTTGTTAGAGTACAGGTTTTCTTGTGTCCTGAGTCCTCACTGATCTTGAAGGGCTAGGGCCAAAATATTGGCTATCCTTGTAGCCCTTCTTTTTCTCTAATTTTTTGGTCTGCGAGCTTATTAAGTTCTTAACCTTCAGAGGAAAAGCTTAGTGATACTATTAGTCTGTAACATAGGTACTTGAGCTTAACATCACTATCTTTCTGAATATTAAAAGCCTTAGACAACATGGAACTGGTATTTTTCATCAATGTTTGCTTTTCTAATAAATTCCCTATACAATGTGATTTTGAAAAACTGTTATACTTTTCTACACAGAAATTTAGAAATCTAAGCATATACAAAATTGTTGCAGGTCAATCATATGGCATTTTTCCTTGTCTCATACTCTCTTTAATTACCCTTTTTTGTTTTCTTTTAAAACAAACATTTACTTGAGAGAGAGTATAGCAGTAATTGAAATTACATTAAAAGTAGTACTCATCTAGAAGACCAGAATGACAAGCATTCCAAGCATGATTTAGTCTTACACATTGCTACTCTGAGTGTCAAAATCCTATTTAAGATACTTAGGATCATCATCCAAACCATCCTGTGTATACAAGTGCATGGTTTTGCTCCTGCAATGTTTCTTAACTCTTCTGCTTGCTATCTCTTCGTTGTTTAATCCTTAAATTCTTGATTTCCATTTCCTCAAGATCTTGCACAAGTGGGTGTGACAGCCAGCTGAGCTATGAGAACAAAGTGGGCAATCTAACCTTTCCATCCTTATAGGAAAGACAGTCTCTGTCCCACTAAGAGAGTACAAACAAAGTAGAAAATCACTTAGATACCGTGTGGAATGGAAAGTGACAGCACGCTGCCTTTATTGGGTTAGTCCTCGGAAGCACTCACTAGGAATGAAGACTACATGTAGCCAGTGTCACTGTAGCTTTTGCCCTGAAATCATCCATCTAATTACAGCAAAAGTAAATGAAATAATTTATTTATGACTGCAATGAATTTTCCAAAACAGAAGAGACAAGGTCTTAACCTTTGTCTCCCAGCGATGAGTTACAAATCACACATAAAATTATAGCCTAAAAAGGTCTCAAAGTGCACTCAAAATCAACCATGTCACAGAAGTCCTATTTTTTTCCACAAACACATTAACAGACTCCTTCAAATTTGCCCCATGCTATTCAGATGCAGGCCCTTGCATTTCTGATTCATAAGATCTAATCAAAAGAAGAAAACAGAATTGCTAAAAGAAAAGAGGTTTTGAGTATAAACTTGAATTTATATCTTACTTCAATTTTTATTGATTTTAGCCTGGGGGGAAAAAATCACATAATCTCTCCAGTTTTGGGGTATGGGGGTATGTATATTACAATAAGAACATCAATAATTTTGCACAGTGTTCTAAAGATTGAGCATTACATGTTAAATATTTATTTTGTAAGAATTTATTTTAAATGTCATAAATTTTAAAGATATTTAAAATAGTTTCAATGAAATTCAGATAGTTACTTAATCTTTTTTCATTAGGAAAAAAAAGAGGATTATTTTCCTAAGGAAAATAAAGGTGAATTAATAAAGGAAGTGAAGAAGATTAATAAATTCTGATATGGAATTAAGAACTCCTAGGAATAAATAGATAGAATATTCTCTTCTCAGTGTTTCTGGAGATGGAACCAAGGATTTTATAAATTCCTTTTTTAGATAGAAAACTCAAACAAGTTTACTTTTTTGAACCTTTAGAGTTAGAAAAAAAATACAGCACCAGAATTTTTAAAAGGTATTTCACTAAGGCTTCTGTAAATACAAAAAGGAAATTTGAGTTTTATTTAATGTTCTTTGAAATGTTCCTCCAATGTTCTGTCATAGAACCATCAATCTCTACTCTTTTAACCATACTTTCTGGGGAGAAAATTGATTAATTAAGAGCAACTTTTCTGAATGTAAAATCAGCTTCCAAAAACTTATTCCCAGTAAGTACTTCCCACTGAAATTGTCAGGCTTGAATCTCAACTAGGAAATGAAAACACGTATCAACTTCAAGTATTTAACAATTTACTTTGGCCAGCAAGAAGTCATTTATAAATGGAAATGTAATTATGTGAACTTGCTATATCTGGCTACATCATGTTCACTTCTATTCCTAAATACCACCTCAGTTTCTTGGTTTGCCCACTTAGGAGTTTATCCTGGGCGTCACCTGGCTAGCATTTTCTATGTACTGACAGTCCAGAGCACCTCTAACACACCTGTCATTTCAACCAGTCAATTCTTTTTTTTTTTTTTTTTTGTCTTTTTTGAGACAGGGTCTCGCTATGCAGTTCAGGCTGGCCTTGAGCTCACTTTTGTAGCCCAGGCTGGTCTCGAACTCACACTGATCCTCCTGCCTCAGCCTCCCGAGTGCTAGGATTACAGGCATGCACCACCACGCCCGGCCAACCAGTCAATTCAAATATTGAAAAAAAGTTGATAAAACTATTGTTTTTAAATTTTCTGTTATTATCTTATGAAACTTATTCAGTTTTTTATTATTCTTGAGGTCCTGCATTTAAATAATTGGACTGGTAAGTGGTTAAACAGAACAAAGCAAGAGTGTTTTTTTTCTCTGGGATAGCATTCTGAAATCACTGGACCACTGGAAAAATAGAAAGAAATTTTTCAAAACAGAAAAAGAGTACCTCAAATTCTTAATGTTTTGCCTTCTATATTTATATTGGAATATGTATAAATTATATTACCAAGAGAATTGGAGACATAAATTAGAAGACAAAAACAATTTTCTTACTATATACACTATTTTGGGTGAGGCTTGGAAAATATGGTACATCATTCAGATGTTTCTGGGTGTGTGTGTGTGTGTGTGTGTGTGTGTGTGTGTGTGTGTGTGTGTGTTTTAGGAAGGGGCCTACCGGGTTTTCAGGGTCTCACTACTAGTTTGGACTCATAGTGACCCGCCTATTTACAGCCTCCCAAGTGCTGGGATTACAGACAAGCACCACCACACCCAGTCGCAGTCTCCGTGTGCCCCAGGGGCAGGGCCAGCATGGCAGGCCTGGGGATCGAACCCCGGCCCCTGGGCCTGCTTGCAGGTACTTTAATCTGCTGAGCTATTTGGCTGGCTCCAGGTGTTTCTTTTAAACATTATAAATTGAGAATTATTTTATAAGATCAATTAAATGTTTTATGCTATTAAAAATGTCTAATGTTAAAAAATCTATATCAGAAGTATTGATTTTTTCTAATATATATAATATTCTGAAATTAATATGCAATATAATGAACTCACTATCTAGTAGAGATTAAACAACCCCACAATATGTACTATAAGTGATAAAAATGCTATAATAAATAGTGAGATTTGGCAATCTCTATAAAGTAATAAACTACAATCAAAACTGTTAATACAGTTCATATAGTTTAAGAAATAAGGGAGAGCTGGGGATATAGGTAAGCAGCACAAGTGCCTGCCTAGCAAGCGCAAGGTCCTGAGTTCAATACCTGGTACCGCAGGGAAAAAAAAAAAAGGTGACAAAATCTCCTACAGCAGTCACCACATGCAAAGGCCCAGGGACAAAGACCACAGCATAGTGAAGAGCTAGAAGAGCAACAGATGAACTAGGAGTACTTCAAATAAAGCAAAATTGGTACAAAATTCAGAGGTAATCCAAAGGTCCAATTATTTGTGATCTTGTTAGACAAGATAAGAGATTTTTATTTTATCGTAATTAAATATGACAATGTTTGTAAAAAGGAAAAAGATTATCTGATTTGCAATTACAAAAGACCATTTTGGGTGCTCATGATGGAGCAGATTGATAGGAAATGGAAGTAGAAACTGAGATATCTAGAAGCGTTCCTGCACGCTAGACAGATTAAGAAAAAAGACAGATTCCTATTAATAGGAATGACAGAAAGGACAGCACAACGAACATAACAGAAGTTTGAAAGTTTTATGAAAATATAATGAAGAAGCATATGCTCAAAAATTAAATAGCTGAAAAGACATGAACAAATGCTAGAAAGAAATAAGCTCATAAAAAGTGAAAAATCTAATAACTATTCAACTCCACATAAAAGATATATTTAAATATACTAGTCCACCAATCAGTGATTAACTCATGGGAGCTTATATCAGTTTTCTATTGCTGAATATTACCTCAATTTTACCTCAATTACCTCAAAAGTATTTAAAGAGCCACTTCTTGTCTCACATTTTCTTGGAATCAGGGCCATGGGTATAGCCATGTGTCACTGTTTCATGTTCTCTTGCAAAATTACAGTCAAGATGCTGGCAGGGTTCACAGTTTTAGCAGAATAGGTCAGAGGCAGAGGCAGGCTCAAGCCCAATCACTGAACATTATGAGGCCTCAGTCAACCCACAGACTCGCCCAAAGTTACCCACACCAGTGGCAAGCAGAAGCCTCACCTTCTCACCACATTGATCTCTACACATGAGTGTTCATAACATGGCATGGGGCTTCCCCAGAAGGAATGA
>PVJA010015569.1:0-45125 GCA_004027025.1 Myocastor coypus
CCCTGGCCTGAGCCCCAGGGGTGCTGCTGGCTGGGCAAGAGGCTGCAGTGCTGGAGGGGCTGAGGAAGGTCAGCAGCAGGGCCCCCTTGGAGTACAGCCATGAGGTCTGGTTGTGGCCACATTCTGGATCCTTCTCAGCTTCAGGTTGTTAAGTGTGTCACCGAAGCCACCATTCTCAGCTCCTGCCAGGGTGGCCTCAGGGCATGGACCTACCCTGTTTCTCAGAGACAAAGGAAGTCTGCTCCTTCCCAAGGCTGTCCCCAGAGATGACTGCAGTGTTGTGGCTTTGTGCATCCTCAAAACCATGCCCAAGGAAGCATGGGCGGAATGGCGTCCCAGCTCTAAGCCCTTTGGAGATAGCTGAGGTCAGGTTTGGCTTTTCCTTCTCAGATTCCCAACCAGCGTCTGGGAAAGTGTTATCAGTGTCTGGAAAGGAGGACTTTGTGAGCAGTCTGTTCTGAACGTGGTTGCCATTTGCATGCTGTGGCTGAAAGGGGTCAGGGAAGATGGCCCTAAGGGACCCTTGGAAGGCTGCTGATCGCACCCCAGAGAGGAGGTTGAGTGGGCTGGGCTTTGAGTCCCCAAGGGCAGCTCAACCCAGTGTCTTCTTTCCCTGGCACTAGTCACAGCCCAAACCCACGTTAAAGAAGAGGGTGAGGAGTGCTGGGATGAGGGAGGGGGAAGACTCCACTCCCTTGCACCAAGAGCCCAAATGGTTTTGAGCTCTGTCCTCGAGTTCTAGAAAGGCTGGCACCACAAGCTACTCTAGGGCAGGCAAGCAGAGGGTGATGGTCAACATCTGCATTAGCAAAGCTTCCAGAAAGGGCCTTGGTTCTGAGAGGCAGGTTCCTTGGCTCACCAAAGCCACCTTCTTTGTGGTCTTATTTGCCATCAAAACTCAATATGGCTCCATTCTTCTTTTGAGAGGCGCCTCCTACAAACTCCCCAAGGAAAGCCTGGTGTTATGGTTTGTATCTAGTTGTCCCCCCAAAGCCTCATGTAAACCATGGGGCTGTCAAGTTCATGGCTCAAGGGGCGGGGCCAAAGGGCCAGCAAGGGGCTTGATGAGCATGGCCAAGAGAGACATGAACGGTTAACCTGACAACATACACTGTCAGAGGGTCCCCCACCCCAGGTGGTGGTTTCTCAGAGGTATGGAGCGAATTATCCTGCATACAGCGGCCTGGAGTCTTGAGGTCTTGCTACGTAATTTAGGCTGCTTTAGATTATGAAACCTCCAGTAACTGTGAGCTAAATACACCTTTCCTCCCCTAAGCTTGTATGTCAGGTATTTGTCCCAGCAATGAAAGAAAAGTGACTAGGACACCCAGTATCTCTGTACACGGCAAAGACGACTCCTTCTACCTTTGGGGTAGAAAGGCCACTAAGCATGTTCTGTTGGAGAAGGGCTTTCTGTGTAAATCTACTCCCAGTAATTTCAAAGTCTACCTCCAGTTGGTCACCTTGCCTGTTTTATTGCCCCTAGCCATGGTATCTGTATTATTTTGTTTGAAAAAGTACCTACACTGGGTTTTCTTCGATGGTATATTAAGTGTAAATATTTGCTCCATTAATTATACTCAGTTCAATCCCCAAACCTCCAATAGGAGAAGCAGCCAGTAAGGACTAGATGCTAGTCATTCCTGGAACATTCCCTGCTGATGGTCCCCGAGCCTTTCACCTGCTTCATCCTTGCAAACAAGAAAACAAACCAGAGGTTGAGGAAAGGCCAGTGTACCCAGAGCACAGATTGTAAACAGAGTAAATTACAGGGACCACGTACAGGTTCTTTTTCCTATCATTTCCATAGCCTCCCTGCTATTTCTGGTAACAGTGTGTTGCAATGTGTATGTAGGATATAGTCGAGCTGATTTCAAATTCCAGGGAGATAAATGGAAGGCCCTGTGGTGCCGAAGAAAGAGTTCTGGGCTCGGAATTTCTAGAACCAGCTGGACCTGGGATGGAATCCAGGTTCTGCCACTGCCAGCTGTGTGGACATGAGGGAGCCATTTACCTCTTGTGCCACAGTTGCCAAGGTTTCAAATGGGAATAATAATAATCCCTATGTCAAATGGCTGGGGTAATAATAGAGATAAAACTCCTAAGGCGAACATTTAATTCTGGCTGTACTGTGTGACTGGAGTTCTCTGAGCCTGAGCTACCACCAAAGGTATTATAAGGCAGATAACAAGTTTGGGGGGGGGGTCCCCATGTCAGCTTACAAAGCCCAGGAAGCACACAAAGCCCACCCTTACTTTGCCTTTCCCCTCAAACATAGCCAGTAGTAACCTGTGCTCTTCCTAGTACAGAGCCCCGGGTACGTTGTATAAGGACTTGGCCAGCAGAAAACCGGCGGCTCATGGCAAGGACACAATGCCATTCTCCTTTCTCTCAAGGTCTTCTGAGGACATTCAGGCAAAGGTCCTGGTTGGGGTGAGGCAGGTCCCTCGCCACCCACCCCGCCCACGGGTTGCTCCCACCCAGGTTTCAGGTAGATCTTACCACATGACTGTAAGTTTATCGTGCTTGGTTAGACTATTGCTTTCTGTCAGAGCCAGAGATTCTTACTCGTATTTCCAATAGCAAGAGTCTGTTCTTTAAAAATAAAGTGAAAATGGAGAGAAATGCCATTCAAGGCACACTACTGTGGGATGGATCTCGAGGACATGATGAAATCAGCTAGCTACAGAGGGACAAACCCCACAGGATTCCGTTTCTGGGAGGTCCCCAGAGTCCTCAGTCTCCCACAGAGACAGGAAGCAGGATGGGGGGGCCTGAGGGTGGGGAGGAAGATGGGAATGCACATTTAAGCAAGACAGAGTTTCATTTTGGAGAGCGAGGAAGTCCTGGAGGTGGCCTGCTGGGAGAATGTACTTAAACGCCCCCGCACTGTGCACTTAAACATGGCTAAAATGCTACATTTTGTTAGGTATACTTTACCACCCCCTGAAAACTAAAAGTGAAGATTGAAATAATTAATTGGATTAAAGAAAAGCAGGAAGTAGTCTCAGCACAGGAGGTTCTCAGATCCAGAGTCCCGAGACCGCATCTGGCAAAGGTTGGGTTGTTCCTCTGCAGCATGTGAAGCAGAGTAGACTCAGGAGCCAGGCCTCTCGGGTTCTAATCCCAGAGCCCTCACTGCTGTGTGACCCCCAGCCCAGATCCTTACTCCTCTGAGCCTCGATTTGCTCATCTGTAACATGGGGACACTAGTTGTCATACTTCCTAGAACTGCTGTGAGGATTCATTCTGTGGACATTTCTAAGGAGCTTGGAGCAGAGCCTGTTACACAATCTGCTTCCTAAGTGTTTGTTAAATAAACAGACATCCTCTCGAGGGAAGCGCAGATGGGCAGCTGGCCTCATCTGCCCCTGGGTCCCTCCACAGTCTGAGCCTACAGAGGCCCTGCCCCAGTCCCTGCAGGTGCCTGGCTGAGATCTCTGCAGTCCTTTCCAGAACACCCTTCAGACAGCCCAATGTCCACCAAGGAACAAGTGCCTAAGTAGACCTTGGCACAGCCATGCCATGCTATCACAGCCATGGGGGGAAGTGAGCCCTAAAACATACAAGTGGGCAAGGAGCCGGCGCACAAGACCTTGCCCTGCACGGCTCCACTTATACCAAAGGTCTAAAAAAGATGGAGTGACAGGAGGAAAGAGCAGATTAGGGGCTGTCAGGACAGGGTCTGGGACAATGGAGAGCCCCTGCTTGTGAGTGGCTGGATGCCAGGTGGGTCAAGGGCTCGGGAACTGACAGAAGCGACTGCTGCGCGTGCTAAGGATGCATTCATGAGCTGCATGCTTTAAACCATCACATTATATGACTCTCACTCCATAGTTTTTAATTTAAAAAGAAAAAGAAAAAGGCTCGCCTAGGCCTGTCAATTACCCACCATGATCAATGGCCACTTTCCTCCTTTCCCAGGCACACTCTTCTCCACCTTTGTGCCTCCAGCTACTCTGCACGAATCCCCTAAAGCCACTTACAATCTGAAAATCCCACTCAGTCTCCAGTCCCCAGGTCACCAGCACCCCTCCCGCCTCCCTACCCCCCAGCAGACTGACAAAGAAAACAATGCCGTCAGGTCCTAGTCTGGAAGTTGATTCTTGTTCTGGCTTCACAGGAACTACTGCCCAGGCCCATTTCACAGACATACAAGTCAAAGTGCTGAAAAGTAGGCTGCCCCACATAGGAGTTGCCCTTGTCTGTTCAAATGCTAAGGTCCTAAGTTTATTTCCTCCATACCCAAGTGCTGTGCCTCAGACCTCTCAGCCCGGGGAAGGGAAGAGCCCCCGCCCCCTTGTAGGTAATCAAAGAGCCAAGCTAAACTGGAAACAGACTGCCATCCCAGAGACCAGGAGAAATCAGTATGTGAATGACCTGTGCCCCTGAGCGTGTTCTGAAATCAAGTGACAGTGGGGGCAGGGTGCATGTAGCAGCTCGTGTGTCTCCAGGTTTATCGGAGGGTGCAGCAAAGGTCATGGCCAAAGCGGGGGGTACCCTGGGAGGCACACAAAGGGGGCTGCGGCTGTGGGCAGTGTCACTGCGAGCCACAGTGCCAGTCACTGCTGGCCCCCACCATGCTCCTGCCATCAAGCAAGGGAGGCCTGAGTGTTCTACTGGGGCTTCCAGGTGTCATCTGCAAGCTCAGAGTCACCACAGCCCCTAGCGTCTAAGACTCAAAATCTGGGGAACTCAGAGCCTGGGCCTATTTTAAACCTAGGGCTGAGTGCTGGCCCCAGCCTCACCAGAAACTGTGTTCTCTCCCTCGCTTGCCACCTTGCCGAAAAGGGAAAGCATTTCCCATAATTATAAGCATTGTGCAGCTTGATTACTGTACTCTGTAATGATGGCTGTGTGTTACAATGACACGCAGGCCATCTCTCTGAACAGGCCACTCATCCTGTTCTACTGCTGACATAAATATCTTTCCAGCACATGCAGGGGGTTCAAAACCATAAGGGCAAAGGGGCTGTAGCCAGGGGCTCCTCAGTAAACACACAGGGGGCTCTGGATGTTCCTCTTCCCGGCCACTCTCCTGGTTCCAGCCACATGGGCAGCCTGGCCTTCCCTAGCCTGGCATCCTCCCCGCGTGATCACATTTACCAAAATAGCAGCAGAGATCAACCTTTTTAAAAATGAGCTGGCTCAGGTATTCACTAAAATATTTAAGGTCTGGGTCTGCGACCGGTATTTTTGCATACGTTGGACACAACTGAAGGATTTTATCCCAGTACAACTTAATGGGACCACGAAAATGAAAAGCAGAGAAAGAGGCTTCAATCTGAATGAATCAACATCAATTAATGGCTGTTTAACATATTTCTGCTAATAATAATGCATCAATAATGTGCATCTTAAGGCTGGCTCAATATATAATGGCCCATCTTTGCCCCCAAAAGGTAAACAATGATGGTTTAAAAATAGTCCCAGTACGTATTTACATTTTTTTTCCCCCTGAGCCTTTTTGGTTTATAGTTCATCATTCCAAGGGTAAGAATTCTAAAATTTTCTCTGTGTATTTACACAACTAAGTTATGGCTATGTATCACATTAGCTATCGGATCCTTCCAAGAAAAATGAGTTTTTATCTTGACCCCAGCACAGCCTATGTCAGATGTTAAAGCCCTACAGAGTGAGTGTGGCCCCTGCAGGGACCTGGGCGGCCCTGGTCACACACAGCCTCTGCCCTCCAGGGGCGGATGTGGGCTCACAACAGGAGTTCTCCAAAGCTGCCAGATACAGTGAGTCAGGAACGCCATCAGGTATCTGTCCCCTGACTGCTGAGTCCAGACTCCCCAGGGAGGAAAGCAGCCCACTGCCCCTGCAGAGCCTCCTGTCCCTGTGTATTGCCTGGGTGGCGCTAACAGAGGGACTTTTCTTTGTGATCCTGCTGCTAGAATGTCATAGGCTCAGTGCCCCAAAGTCCCAGCGCTGCCTCCGGAACGGGGAAGACTGCTGGTCCTCCACACCTGTCTCGCACAGGGCGACTGGCTCTATCCCCACCAGGGCCCAGCAGAAGCCCTCAACATGCGTGTTAAGTCCATGGGCAACCCCAGGGTCCCTGGCATCAGCCCAGCTCCTCTCTGAGGGCACAGCCATTGCAAGGTGACCTCCCCAAAGGTTAGGCTGGCGGCTCGTCCACTCCTGCTCCTGAGGCTAGGGAGCAGTCTAACGTTTTGTTTAAGTGATCCTCCTTAGGATTTACGGTATTTATTTGGAGATGTCAGAAGTGTGAGGTTTGTAGATACCCAGGCGGCGCCTCCACCACTCTTGCTCGCTCGCTCTCAGGAGCCTGCAACCTCCTGTCTCCTTGGCTCGCTGCCCTAAATGCTGCAGCAGCACGCGGCCTAGGGCTGGACCGGAGGCCCGGCCCAGGGTGCCTGCCAGAGGCCCCCATGCCAAGTTACCCGGCTTCCATTAATTAGAATCCTCAAACAGCAAGATTTTTTTCTTCTACTTTGGGGCAGTTCTTTCCACCTTTATCCAGCCTCCTAAATTTTGCCGGGCTGGGGGCTGGACAATGTGCCAAGGATCCCTGGATTCCATTCAGGTCCCCGCTGATCTTTGACCACTAACTCTGTCCCCTCCCTGGGCATCGGCCTCCTCTCATGGCAAATTAGCAGGGTCCTGCCGCCCATGGAAGGGGGTCCGGAACGCAGGTTCTCTGCTGAGCCTCTCCCTGCCAGGCTATCAAGGCTAGCTTGGGGGCCCCCTTAGTGGGCGCCCATTCCTTGGGGCCTGGCGGCAGGCAAGCCCCACACCGCCGCTCGGGCCTGTCCGGATTGATAAAACCGTCGGAGAGAATTGCCCCCGCGTAGCCGGAGGCTGGGGGCGGGCGGGGGCGGGCGGGACCCGCGGACCAGGAGGTGAGGCTGCTGTTGCCAGAGTCCCGCCGCTTGCTAGGCGTCCGCTGGCTAGCCGGCAGTCGCGCTACGCGCGGGGCGGGGCGGGGCGAGGGCGGCGCCCGCAGGTAGCCTCCAGGGGGGCGGGGAAGCCAGCCCAGGACCCCCGGACCAAAAAGCGGAGGGGGAGGAGCAGCGCGGCGGTGGCGAGGGCGGCCAAGTTTGGCTCCGCCGCCCGGCTTTGCATCCTGTCTCTGGGGAGAAGTAGGGGGACTGGTCCCTCTGAGCTGGGCTCCGACTAGAGCCCTCAGCCGCTGCGGACTTCCAGGTGTGACTTCGCCGTCCCCTGCCCTGGACCCCGAGTGTCCAGGGAGCACTGCAGCCGGGGAGCGGCACGCACCATGCTGGAGGGAGACGTTGGCCTGGAGGGGCTGTCCCCCAAGGAAGCCCCCGCAGCCCGTGAGTATCCTGAGCGGCGCGGGGGAGGGGGCAGGACCTAAATGCGCTACCTGGACGCCTCGGACGCCTTAGGACGGCGGCTTTCCTGGGATTAAGGGTTCAACAGGAGAGGGGTCAGGCCCACCCTCACCCCCATCTGCAGTGACTAGGACCATCCTGGCGCTGCTCCGCAGTGAAGACCACTGAGGAGAGACTTCGTGGGTTGCAGGTCGCTGAGGCTCTGTCAGACGGACAGAAGGCAGACAGAGCGACCCAGCGAGGCTGAGGCTGGGGCTGGGGCTGGGGGCGGTGCGGGAAGGGCCCCGTGCCAGGAGGCGGCATTGGCCAGGCGGGCGGGCTGTTTCCAATCCCGGGGGAGCGTCCGCAGTCGGGCTGCATCCACGGCTCAGGCGGATGCTAGGTTTTTCGGATGTTTTTACAGGCGCTATTAATACACATAATATTTCCGTGCTATTCCGAAGATTTATTTGCGATATAAAGTAACTACTGGGACTCGAAGGCATAATGGGAACAGTCCTGGAGCTTGCACAGGCAGAGACAGATGAGGCTTGGCCCGGGAGGGGGAGTCCCTGACTTCCTCCACCAGCCCTACACATAAATCACGACCCTGGATATTTTTATACCAATAATTTTAAAATAAATGACCCAAGCAATGCTTACTGGACGGTCTTTCCCTTCCCCGTTCAGAGGTTCTTAACTAAACCGCAGAATGATGTAGTGGTGGGGGGCTTCAGCGTGCAGGGGATTTTAATTAGCGACACCGTGGAGCGCGTCCCACTGAGCCGGGCTGAGAGTGAGGCGTCTGCGCCCTGCAATCAGTGCCACCGCAGCCTGAGCTGCTAACTTTAGCACGGGAAGTCCTCTTTTCTTCTTTCTCTGCCTCCCCCTGGGTTTTCGGACTCCTATGGAGAGACTTGTTGTGACATGTACTTCTTAAACAACCCAATTGGGCTTCTTTCCTGAAGTGACCCTGTGCACTCCCCCAATTAAAGGAGAGAGAGAGAGAGAGAGAGAGAGAGAGAGAGAGAGAGAGAGAGAGAGACCTAGAGGTGGCCAGGTTGCTCTGCTTTCCTGAGCAGGGTTCTCAAGTTCAAGGTAGAAAATGTCCCATGGACTCTGGAACCAGCTGGACTCATGAGCCATGTTCACTTTGTGTGGACTCTGGCTCCATCTGGCCACTTCGGAGCTTTATACACTTGTGCTCGGGGCAGCTCTGTCCAGTGGGTGCATAACCATGCCCATCACACAGAGAAACTGAGGCTACGCAGACTGATGTTGGCACCAGGACCAGAGCCAGGGTGCCTGCATCCAGCCCCTGTGAGGTTCTTCACACTCTCTCCTTCCACCCCACACAGAATGCCCCAGTGATAAGGCTGCAACATCCAGGGAGCTCTTTCCTGTGCCCGATAGTGTGGGCTCTGGTTTTTGCAGTTGTCCTAAGATTGGGGCCCAGACCACTTCTCAGATGTGGGGATCCAGAGCCTCCCTCGAAGGAGGACCTAACTGGATGGATCTGGATGGTCCACTTGGGCCACTGAACCCCAGCCCTCCATCCTGGAGGGCAGGCCCTTCGCTCCTCCCGTTGCATCTTGGCTGGGCAGTGGGCTGGCTGGTGGGAAGGGCTCTTGCCCTCTTTCCTGGTTCTGGGCCTCACCAGTGACAGGTGTCCGGTCCTAGGCCCCATCCCACTTCAGCAGACCCTGCAGAGGTCAGAACGTCAGCTTGAGGTTCTCTTGGTGTGATGAAAGCCAGAGGCTATTATCAATATCTGCAGGCTCATAGGAGGAAAGCCACAGACTTGCAGGACAGAGGCCTGGGAGGAGAAGGTCACTTTGTCCCATCAAGGCAGAAGCAATTTCCATGTAGTGCAGTGGTGGAGAGCCTGGATCCCAGAGCTGACCTCTGATCCAGCATCCCAGTTTTGCTGCCTAGAACTGTGCGATCTTGATCCACTTGCCTACCCACCCTGTGTGTTGCCTATAAAACCCTGAAGTCATTTGTTATAAAGACAACTTGACTCTGTAGCTTCTCTGTCTCTGTTCCCCGCAGTGTGCTGGAGCCCAGAGTCACAAAGTACAATGGTTTGTCGAATGCCACCCCCCATACTGCCTCCTTCAGCCTCTCGTTAGATAGGGCAGTGTCCTCAGCACCGCCCCCACCATGCCTATCTGCCCAGCTCCTTTATCATCTTGGAAAACTAGCCTGATTTCCCCCCTTCTCTGGAACTGCTGAGGGCCCCCAGTCACAGAGGGAGAAGGAGGGAAGGGGCATGAAGTCAGCTGAGCAGGGTGGTGTGTACAACCAGCAAGACCTGGCCTGCATCTGCCTTGTCACCCTCCTCCATTTGTGCAAAAGGAAACTGAGGCACAGATCCTCTAGTCAAGGTCACACTGCTGTTGAATGTCCCGGGTAGGATTTGAACTTCAGACAAAGGGGTATGCATTCGTCCCTGTGCTGTTGTCAGCCCACTCTGGGCAATGACAAGAGCTGTCCTTCATGACAAACGCATTCATCCTCCTTAGGAGAAGCCAAGCACCCGCAGTGACCTGACGCTGTGTTCTTGATCCTGGGCACCCAGTGAGGGTGAGGGACAGAGCAGACCAAGGTCTCTGGACTATCTGTAAAATGTCTAGCGTGTTGGCTGCTGATATATGGAAAGCAGAGCAGGAGAAAGTGAGGCTACAGGTGGAGCAGTCGTTGCATGGGGTCATGGGTTATACACCAGCAGGAGCAGGGACAAACGTGCCAGGCAGAGGGCACAACAATCATGTGCTAACTGGAGCTCCAGGAACAGTGGGTTCAAGGGCCAGCCAGGAAGTGGGGGAGGGCAACAGAGGGTAGGAGGGAGATAAGAGGGGGCATGTGTGAGGGCCCTCTGGCTGCTGCAGGGACAGGGCTGCAAAGGCCTGGAGCAGCCAAGCAGCGTGGCTACCAGGTTTGGATGGAGTCCCTGGTTGCTCTGCAGAAAACAGCTTCCCTCCATACTCCAGAGGTGCCATCTTGGGGCCCCAGGGCAGAGAGCACTGCAGGTTAGGGGGTGGACTCGCAGGTTTCCCAGATGTGCGGTCTGAGAGTAAGAGAGGATGGACAGCCCCAAGCTGTGGAGACTGAGCCAATGAAGACGGGAAGGTCCCCCAGGAGCTGTAGAGTGGAAGTGGAACATAGGCATGCATTTTGGTTTTTTATTTAATTGTGGTCAAGTGTGCGACACAACATTTTCATCATTTTAGCGTTCGTGTCACTGGCGTGAACGACTCTCCCAGTGTTGGACAACCACCACCTCTGTCTACTTCTAAAGCTTTTTCCTCACCCCAAATAGAAATTCCAAGCCACTCAACTGTGGCTTGCCTCTTCCCTGTCCCTTACCCTGCCCCAGGGAGCCCAGCCACTTCTGTCTACTACAATTTGCATCTTCTAACATCATCATCGCGGTGGTGTCCTACGTGCCCGCCCTCCGTGTCTGGCACGGTTTACTTTATGTGTTTCCGAGCCTGCTCCACACTGCAGTGGCTGCCTACCCTCACTCACGTGTGACTGCATCACCTTCTCTGTCTCACAGCCGTCTCTAGCCCTAGCTCCGCAGGGCTCAATGAAAGTCAGGCGGGGACATTCAGATAGGAGGTAGCCTGTTCTCTTCTGTTGCAGGCGCTGCTGAGTTTCAGACCGTTGATTAAATCACTCCCTTTAACATTCGCTGGCTGCGTTCATAATGATAGCAGCCCCTTTTGGCAACTGAGGCACAGAGAGAGCAAGGCATGGGCCGAAGCTTACTCAGCCCTGAGACCTCTGTGAATTGTGAATCCATCCAGAGGGACCTGCCTATCCCGGCCGAGCAGACGACTCCTGGCTCTGTGCCAGACACTGTAGCTCAGTGCTGCCCCCCATCTCTCTGGGACAAAGGTGGCTCTCTGTGATTGCTGGGTGCTACTGGGGTCCACAGCCAAGAGGCCCCCGTGGGTTGCATGAGCTGCCTCTGCTCCACGCCTGCCTCTGCCTGGTGTTGCTTGCTGCTCAGCTTAGGCCACAGACCACTGCCTTCAGCACCTGGCACACATGCCAGGATGCTCACACTGTGTACCAAGCATTCAGAGCCTTCCCAGTCTCCCAAGAGCCCCCTGACAATGGTCACACAGCCATTAGGTAGGCAAATTACTAGTTTCATCTGTTTGGCCCTTCCAGGGAACCTGCACGTACAGTAGCTGCCTAGCCTGGTAATTTTATCTTTCCTTCCTTCCTTCCTTCCTTCCTTTCTTCCTTCCTTCTCTTCATTGCAGCCCATGGGGACAATTGCTCCCTCTGAGCCTTTCACAGTGATCTGGCTGGGCTGCAGTTCCCACACACAGCACAATCCATGGGGCTCCGGCACATGTGGGGCTCCAATCCCCGGGAGCTGGTGGCCACGTCCTGAGGCCACTTCCTATCTATCTCTACCACACCCACTGGCCTCTGGGTGTGGTGAGCAAACATTCCCCTGACATCCTCTCTCTTTCACACCCAGCTGGAATCACTTCTTCCCACATATGGCCTCTGGTGTGTAATGATTTTGTTAATGTGTTTGCGTGGCACTTCAAGCCAAAAGTCTGAATGCGCAGCTTGTCGTGGAAACTGAGCTATAGATGTGCTCTATGAGAAAGGAAGTGTAATCAGGGATCATTTTTTATTGTGCTGTGCTTCCTGGGCAGTGAGTGGCTGCAGATAGAGCTGAGCAAGAGCTCAGGGAGAGGGGAGCAGAAAAGGGGCCCAGGGAGCATGGGGATCCTGTTACAACCTTCTTCAAGGCAGGATCTGTGGTGTTTGAGCCCTAAAGTACTGTTGGCTTCTGAATCTCCGTCCTGTGCTCAGCTCCCTCCAGCCTCTGTCTGCACCCAGGTCAGAGTGTGTGAGGACAGCCTGGTGTCTGCCTAGCATCCTTTTCTGTCCCAGAGATTCCATCCAGGACCTTGAACACTTCTCATGGTCATGGGGCCTCTGGCTCCTCTGTGCTGTGACAGTGCCTCAGACCCTTAGTTTTGTGGACCTTGACAGTTTTGTGGGGTGCTGGTCGAGTGCTTTGTAGACTTCCCCCACCTGGAAGTGTTTTTCCTGAGGTGGCTGAGAGCTTGGGCCTGGAAGGGGTGGAGTCACAGAGGTGAAGTGCCATCTTGCCTTATCCCCTCCAAGGTGGCTGCCTTCACACACAAGACACATCCCCTGTAGGGGGTGACCTTGGGCATCTGGCCTTAGTCCTGTTGGTCAGGTTCCACTAGGAGTTCACTGTTTTTCTGTTTAACATTAGTTCTTTCTTTCTTTCTTTCTAGACAAGGTTTGGCTGTGCAGTTCAGGGTGGCTTTGAACTCAGTGTGTGGCCCAGGCTGGCCTCAAACTCACAGAGATTCTTCTGCATCAGCCTCCCGAGAGCTGGGGTTACAGGCTTGCACCACCACACCAGCCTAACGTCAGTATTTAAAGTACCAGAGAGCTCTTTTTTTTTCATTTTGTGTGTTTGGTACAGGGTCTCATTATGCCAGTTGGACTCATAGTGATCCTCCTGTTTTCAGTCTCCCCAGTGCTGGGATTACAGGTATACACCACCATTCCAGACACTGTTGCCGGCTCAGCATGCCCCAGCGCAGCATGCAGGACCAGGGACTGGACCCTGATCCCTGGTCCCTGCGCTTGCCAAAGCAGGCACTTAGTCTGCTGAACTATCTCACTGGCCCTTGTATTAGAGACCTCATAACGGGGTCTAGGAGATCTGACTGATTGATTGCATTGTGGATGGAACCCAAGCCCCTTTGAATGCTAAGCAAGCGTCCTGTCACTGAGCCATATCTGCAGCTCCCACAGAAGGTTTTAGATCAGAACCATCAACTTATGAGACTTCTGGAACCATTTTGATTTAATTTTGTTGAATTATGGTCATTCTGGGTTCTTCTTAATTAGTATTTCAATGCCAGCAATTCTTCATGGTGCTGACAGTCCATTGTGGTCATTATTAAGCAATAATAAGACCACAAATTAAGCAATACTTCCTAAGAAAAGAATAAAACTTAAAGCTCTCCCTTGGGCAGTGCTCCAGGTAGTCCCCTGAAGGCTAAGTTGGATTTAACCCCACAGTGTGTGTTCACAGGGACTCCCCAGCATCCATCTCAAAAGGGGACGTGTGTTGATAATTAATGTTTTATGAATAACCATTGGAATGGGTATGATTCTGGCTTTAAAGAAGGTCCGTGAGGGCCTTGAATACTTGCCAAACACCCCTGAGTGAGCTGGCCAGGCCCAGCCTTCCTTACTGTGCCTGGTGAAAGGAAACTGGAGCTCAGAGAGGCTGACTGATCTTCCTTAAGTCATACAGCAGTTTGGGGGCAGGGATAGAACTCTAGGGCAGGGGTTAATTCCAAATCAAATGTGCCCCCCCCTCCCCTCTGGGCCCAAATCAAATGAAGAGGTTTGAGTCTTAGAATGATGACCTTGGAAGCCCCTTCAGAAGGCAGCCCTGGGGAGGGGGTGTCACCCTTTAAAATAGGTCTCATGGCCGGGTGTGGTGGCTCACGCCTGTAATCCCAGCACTCGGGAGGCTGAGGCAGGAGGATTGGTGCGAGTTCGAGACCAGCCTGGGCTACAAAAGTGAGCTCAAGGCCAGCCTCAACTGCATAGCGAGACCCTGTCTCAAAAAGACAAAAAATAAAAATAAAAATAAAAATAAAAAAAATAAAATAAAATAGGTCTCATGCACAAGCACCTGTCCTGTCTTAAAGGACAGGTCTTAGACACCTGTCTGTAGCTGAATGCATATAAAGCCCTCAGCTTGGGCTTGGGGGCGCCTTGTACACCAGTGCTGTTACTGCTGCCTGCTGAGAGGTGCTGAGTTTGAGACCTTAATAAGGAACATGGGTCCCTTCCCTGGCCACAGGTGCCCTGAGAAGTCTCTTTTCTGTGTGTGTATGTGTGTGTGTGTGTGTGTGTGTGTGTGTGTGTAGGGGGGTGACCATCAGCATTGCTCACTTTGATGCTTTCATCTTTATTCCTGGTGCAGGAGGAGATATTTTAGTTGAATTTGTGAGTCCGGTGTTCCTAAAGCCAAGGTTTACATTTCAGATTCAATTCTGAATCTTAGAAAGTACTTTGTTGTATCCTCCCAGTTCCTAAGTAAAAGATTATAGTCAGTTTGTACACGTTGGTAACATTAAAGAAAATAGCATAGATGGCCATCAGGTTCAAAGAAAATATTAAGGAAGCCACAGTGCAGGACCAGGGGCTGAGGAGTGAGCCTTAGGCAAGAGAAAGCAGAGTGCCACAGAGCTCTGAAAGGCTAGGCCTGCTGGTGCCTCGAGCTACTTGTGGCTCTAGAAGGCTTTCCCTCAGCCACTCCCCACAGTCACCCCAGGGCCTTTGCCTGAGCACTCTTCCCCAGAGCACTCTTTCCCTGTGTCTCCTTGTCATTTTCTTGGTTTAAATGTCACTGGGACAGAGACCATCCAGGGCACACCACCACCTGGTGCCTGCCCCTCTCCTGCAACACTAACCACACTTTGTGACTGGATTGCACAATCTCCAGCACTTCTCACAGTGAGCAGCACATAGTAGATGCTCAGTTAGCATGTGCCTGATGAATGGTGAATCTGTGCTGTGGGACTTCCTGATGCTAGTGACCAGGGACCCATGGGACCGGCTGGGGTGGGACCTGTAAGAGTGGGAGTTGGGGCTGTTCCTGATACTTGAAGAGCACAGTGTCTGATAACAGCACTAGGGGCTTCCCTAGCATGGGGACAAAAGGCTGGAGAGGCCCAGAGTATCCCCTTCTAGTGCTCGGCTGCATTATTTCCTTCTGAAAGGGTTCTGAGCCAGATATAACCAGACGCTGGCTTCTCCCAAGACAGGCATCTCAGCAAAGAGCTGACAAGGAACTCCCAAAGGAATGCTATGAGAAAATTTCTGTAACTGTAACTCTGTGAGATTTACTTGTTGGACAGGAATACTAAAGTGGGGGCTTAGCTCCTCAAAGTAAGCCCTGGGGAAAGATTGATCCCTAGGTCGGTCTTCTGAGAATGTTTCATTCATGTGTTGGTCCTAGAGGAAGGATGGGGAAGACTTCCCTACCCAATCAGCAGTCACCTGGGGTAATGTAAAAGTAGGGGCCTAATTAGCATATGAAAAGCCACTGGAGCTCATTAGTCGCCAAGAGATGCAAAGTGAAACCACCTTATGATACCATCACACATCTACCAGAGCACTAAAAATGCAAAACCCAGAAGATACCAAGCTTTTATAGGAAAGGGGAGCAACTGAAAGCCTTGAACAACAAACAGCGCTTCTCAAGGGAGTGTAAATTGATCCTCTGGATAATTGATAATTGTATTTACTCTTGAACAAATGCATGCTCCATGGCCCAGAAAAGCGGCTTTAGGCAGACATGCAACAAAATCATGGACACATTGTAAGGTCCCTTCCTCTGGCTCAACAGAGAAGTGGGAGGAAAGTAAAGAAACCCTTTATTGCTTGATTTGGGAGGGCTACTGGAGAGAAGCAAGGTCCCTTGAGGAAGAAGCAGGCCAGCAGGCCAGCTTATATCCCCCGGGCTGGCGATGGAGCTTGAGTGGGGGGTACGGTGGCCTGACAGGTGCTGATGGGGCAAGGCTCAGCCTGCGCAAAAAAAAAAAAAGCAAAAGAGGAAATTCATGGTTAACCAGGGGAAGAAGACAGAAGTCAGTCTAGGAGCAGCGAGCGTGTCGTTGGTCTTGGGATCCCTGCGCCATGATGACTGGCCACCATAACTGGCCACCGCGAAGTGAGCATAGGTGCTGACCTGGCACACATATCCTTTGGAAGATGTGTGTGTGTGAAAGTACTCCAAGCAACACCACCCACAGCAGTCCCGAGTCAGTCATCTTTCCACGGGGACAAGATACCTGCCATATAAGCTTGCAGGATAAAAGATTTTCTTGGCTCATGGTTTCAGAACATTTAGTCCATGGTTAACTGGCTCCAAGCAAGGGAGCAACATGGCAGAAAAACATGGAAGAGGAAAGTTCCTCATCTTGTGGCAGAAAGAAACAGAGGAGGCAGGAAGATCGGAGAGCAACGAACTGGCTGGGGTCAGGATACACCCTTTAAGGTGATGGCCAATAAGATATACTTCTTCCAGCTAGCTCTGCTTCCTATAGTCATACAGATATGAACTCATCAATGGATTGATTAATCTATTGATGAAGTTATGCCCTGATGACCTAGTCAATTTTCCAGAAGTCCCACCTTTGAACCCATTAGCCTTTTGGAGCACATTCTAGATCAAACCGTATCATTTTACTGCCTGATCCTGAAGATTAACATCCATTTCATTATGCAAATGCCCTTAGTCTATCTCCAAGGATCTGCAGAGTCTTAACAGTTCCAGTATTGTTGGTAGTGGACGTCTGTGATTCCAACACTCTGCGAAGCTGGAACAGGAGTGTTGCAAGTTCATGCCCAGCCTGGGCAACTGTTGTGGCTCACCTACAGGTCTTCTCAAAGCTTCATGCATTCATAGGCTTTTGGGAGATGACTGGACCTAGGGTGTGTGAATGTGGGTTAAGGGTATGCTACTTAGATTAGTCTGTGATTGGTTTGATGTTTTCCTGGGCCTAGGTGATGAGAAGCCCCATCTTCGATGTGGCTGGCACCAACCAATAGATTTGTAATTATGATAGAATATGAATGGAAGGGGCCACAGAGATAGCTTGGTGGTCTAAGCACCTGCTTGACAAGCACAAGGACCCAAGTTTGGTCCTCAGTACTCCATGACGTGCTGGTCCTGGAACCCCTGGCACAGCTGGAGAGGCTGAAACAAGAGGATCACTGTGAGTCTGAGCTGCATAGTGAGACTCTACCAAATAAATAAATAAATAAATAAATAAATAAACGAGTAAATAAAATTAAAAAAAAAAAAAGAATATGAACGAAAAGCTGGAAGGCATGCTGGCTCCTTGCTATTTGCCACTTCCTGCCTCCTGCCTGCCACTCCATGAAGTGTTTCTCCTCTGTGACGCCTCTCTCTCTGCCATGCCACCCTGTCTTGAACCAGCTGCCTATGGACTGAAACCTCTACAAACTGTAAGCTAGAATAAACGTTTCGTCCTTTAACCTTCAGCGTCAGGGATCGTGTCTCAGCAACAAGAAAAGTGACTGAGACACCAACTGAACCACTTAGCAAGAACCACTTAGCAACACCATCGTTCAAGAAGGGGTGGAGGACTGAGGATGTAGCTGAGTACAAAGGCTCTGGGTTCAATTCCCAGCACTGAACAAAAAAAGTCCAATGTCTCCTCTGAGACTCAAAGCAAACTTAGCTGGGAGCCCCTGTTAAAAAAAAAAAAACGGTTACACAATTCCAAGATAAAATGGTACAGGATAAACATTCCCATGCCAAAAGAGAGCAATGGAGGCAGAAAAGAATCAGACGGAAGCAACGTTAAAACCCAGCAGGCCAAACATTAAGCCCTGTAACTCTGTGTCCGGCATTTAGGACATGTGATGGCATAGTGTAAGTTCCAGAGGGCTAGGGTGGCCCTGCCCCTGTGGTTGTGCCTGATGCAGCCTGCACAGCCTCTCCTTGGGGCTGGCTTTCCTCATTCTTGGCCTCTTGGAGTCTCCGTTGGAGTTTTGCTTCCATCACTTAATGTGTTGCCCTCTCGGGCAGTCCTGGCAGGGCCTTCAACCCTGTCCTACACTGCCTGGCTTTCCAGATTTTCCTTTAAAATCTGGATGGAAATCTCCACGACTGCACAACTCTTGTATTCTCTGTGTCTGAAAAAGCAGCATCAGGGGAAAGACGTGGAGACCTGCTGCCTGTCTGAGCAGAGGCTGTACCTTCTTGGACTCCAGTTGCACTTTGGAAAATGCTTCCCTAGGCAGCCCTGAGCAAACGGGGCACCCTGGAGCTCTTCTCTGAAAATAAAATCTTTCACAGGACTATATACTTTGACACACTTGGATGTACAATAGGTAGGTAGAGTCTTGCCGGTTCCTGAGATGCCTTCAAAATATCTTTCTTATTGTCCTTATGCAAAGGACTTGGTTTTTTTGTCTTTTAAGTAACACTCATCTCTTCAACCACATCTTCCTCAGCCCAAGCTTTACAAGTGCTTCTTAGAAATGCATACCATACATTTTTCAAATCTTCCTTCTCTTTGCTCCTAATTGTAAATCTGGCCAAAAGCTGCCAGCAGTAGCCTTGCCATGGCCTGAGCATCGTGTCACCTTGCAATTTCCTCTATGAAATGATTTCATTTGATACTTTTAAATTCAGTCTCAAATTCTTAGGAGATGGGCAAAATGTAGACAAGTTTCATACCAGTATGTCCCATGGACTAGAAGGGCTTCTAGTCCAGTTCCAATAAAGCCCTCCCTGACGTGAAACCTTAGGAGCACAATCTTTGCTTTCTGAATTCCTATCCACATTCTGGTCTTCTTAACCCATATCACGACTGTCCATCATTACCTACTTATAGCCTTCTAGGATTTCTCTAGCTCGATTCTCTAAATTTTTCCTGTCTTCCTGCAAATGAGCGCCAAAGCTTTCTGAACCCTATGGTCAGGTATAGCCACAGCAAGGGCTATACTTTGTGGTACCACTTTTCTGTGCTAGCTCTTCATCATTGGGGGCAAACAGGAGCAAGGGTTTGTTTGGGAGCATGGTTTTAGCTTGTGGTCGGCTAACTGAAATACACAAATATCATGGCAAAAGGACAGAACAGAGGAACATGGGGTCACTGAGGGCATGTCCTTGAAGAGGATATGGGGACCCACACCACTTCCTCTTTCAGTCTTTCCTTCCCAGCTTCCTTGATCTGAACAGCTTTGCTTCACTACACATTTCCCACCATGAGTTTCTGCCCTATCACAGGCCCAAAGCTATGGAGCCAACCAGCCATGGCCTGAACTCCTCCAAACTGTGAGCCTTTTAAGTTGATTCTTCCAGGTATTCTGTAAAAATCATGGGAATCACTCTCTCAAACAAACAGGACAGATATGAGTGCAACCTTGTTAATAATTATAGCAGCTACTGTTTATTGCATGGAACTTTATGCCAGGTGCTTATTTATGTACCTTGCAGGGATCCTCTCATAACTTGTCATCAGCCCCTGTAAGGCAGTTGCTACTGCTTACCAATGGGAAGCATCCAAGGTCAAATGGCCAGGAAGTAGGGGGGCTCAGGGTTCAAGATGGGGCGGGGTCAAAGTTCAAGGGAGTCAAGGTTCTAGTTCGGGCAGTTGGGCCAGTGCCTTGCAACACCCTCAGCCAACTGTCACGTGACATGATAAGGCTAAAGCAGTCCAGGTGTCACTTGGCATGACTGCTTCTCAAAGCTTGTAACCAGGAACTACTCCAACATGCTTCTCTCTAAACATATCAGGGAACAACAGCAGTGCCCTTCGTGTGGCTGCCTTTTCTCTCCTCAACACTCAGAAAATGATTGCTCGATGCTGGCACGGGAGTTGTTTCATTTATGCCTTCCCTGCATGGTAGATATTCTTACCATTCCACAGAGAATGACACAACAGTTCAGAGAGGTTAAGTAAAGTGGCTAGGGTCACACAGCTTGTAATAACATATCAGAGCATAAGGCTTTTCTTTGCCAACTTCATAATCAGGAGGAGGTGACATGTTTCTTAAAATGCCAATGAAAAAAAAAAGTTGGTTGGCACATTGTCCTGAATTATTCTAGGGCACATCTGTGAGAAATTCCTCCAGCTTGAAATCTCTGTGGACTCAGCCAAACATGGCCTCATTGTTGATCTTCAGATGCGTATTTTTAGTGTGAGGTGGGTTGTGTTTATTTTTTTGATGAATAGCAAAATGAGGGTTCTATAAATAAAGCCGTGGCTTTTACCCCCTTGTTTTATTTCCTGTGGACAATTCACAAGTGACTGACCAGTCGAGTTACTTTGACAATTCTGGAGAATTCAAAATGGAAAGTTCCTGGGAGTGGCCACGAAGGAAGGTCTGGGCTTCAGAGCGCTCCAGCACCATGACACCAAAGTCCGGGCTTCAACGGCCCGTCCTTTCCCAGGGTGGACTCCTCGCCTCTCGGTAGTGATTGGGGCCAGAGGCTGCCGGTTAGTTCGTTCATGTCTCTCTTAACAACCTGCTTATTGAGCTGAAATATGTGCAGACAAAGTAATAGGTCCATTCCTATCATGCCATCTATGCGTCTGTGTGCCCCAGCTTGGAGGGTCACAGACTGCCAGGCAGCGCAGCCCAGGATCTGTAGGCCCTGGGCTGTGGGGCCACTGGCCAGGCACAGGTCAGATTCAGCCATGGGAAAAGCTCTCTCTAAGGGTGACTCCCATTGACGTTGCACACTGCCGTCGGTCCCCACACGTGCTTCGCTGGCCGTACCAGAGGTCAGATGCCTGTCTCCACCCACAGGCTGCTCTGCCTGGGCCCTGGGCCCCTCATGGGAACGCACCCTCGACAGTCTGGCTGCTCAGCAGGGTGCTGTCACTAGCCTTGCTCTCTCCTCCTCTATCACACTGCTCTCTCGAGGCCTCTCCCCACCTGCCCCTGTCTCTGCCCTGTCTGGTCTCCCCCTGCTCCAAGCAGCCCCCTGCGAGGCCTAGGAACACCTGGGTGAGCACTACGCACACCCCTGCCCTGCCTGGCAAGGTGTTTGGCCCCATTCCCATCTCCCTGTCCCCCATACACTGGTGCTTACTTTTGCATTCTGATCCTCCAGAGAGCTTTTATTTAGCACTTTAAAAAAAATTATTATGGTTAAAAATAAATAAAATTTAGCATGATAAATTTTAAGTCCCATGTTTAATTCCCCAGAGGTACTTAGTACATTTGGACTGCTGTGCAGCGAGCACCACCATCCATGCCTAGCACATTTTCATTTTCCCAAACTGACACTCTGTCCCCATTAGACACTGACTCTCTGCCCTGTTCACCCAAGCCTGTTTCAAGTCACTAGGACTTGAGGGCCCTAGGGATCTTACGGAAGAAAAACACCTATAGAATCCTCCCATATCTGTCTTTCTGTGGCTAGCTTATTTCACATCAGCCTAACTGAAGATCCATCCATGTTGCCATGTATCACAGAAATTGCCTTCTTTTTTTAAGGCTGAGTGATATTCTGTGGATTATAGAGACCACGTTGTGTTCTTGTGTCCCTGTCAGTGGCTACTTGGGGCACTTCCACCTTTCGGTTAGCATAATGCCACTGTGAACACAGGTGTACAGATAGATACCTCTTTGGGATGATGCTTTCAGTTCTTTCAGGTATTATTATGATTCATATCCAGATGTTCATCAAAAGCCTCCTGCGCTCACAGGTGGGGCTTTCGGAAGGCGACTGCATGTGGGGGTGGTGCCTTGCTGTGCTGTCAGGAGGTGGAGTCTGGTTAGAAGGGAGGGGTCTCTGGCATGAGACTGAAAGGTAGCGTCTCCTTCCAGGAGTCCTCCTTCCCCTCCCTGCTTTCTGGCTGCTGTGAGATGCGTGGCTGTCCTCTGCACAGGTCCTCCTACCAGGTCCTGCTGCCTTGGAGCCAGCAGCCTATGGGTGAAAAATGAACCTCTCCTTTTTGAGTTGTGAGGGTTGGGTATTTTGTCCTAGCCAAAAGCAGGTATAGAGCTGAATATGGAACTGCTGGATCAGATGATGATTCTATGCTGTTCTCCATGGCGGTTACATCACTTTACGTTCCCATCAACAGAGCACCAGGCTCCGAGGTCTCCACATTCTCACCAAGACTTGTTGTGTTGGGGCTGGAGAGATAGCTCAGCAGACTAGCATGCCTGCTTAGGCAAGCTTAGCCAAGCACAGGGACCAAGGTTGGACCCCAGCACCATGTGCTGCGCCAGCCCCACCCCCAGGGTGGGCTGAGCCAGAGTCTAGGCATAGTGGTTCAAGCCTGTAATCCCAGCCCTGGGAGGCTGAAAGCAGAAGGATCACTGCGAGTCTGAGCTGTGTAATGAGATCCTGCAACAATCAAATAAGTTTTTTAAAAAGACTTGTTATTTTGTTCTTTGGTAGTGGTCATCCTAGTGGGGAGTTCAGGTTTTCTTGCTGTAGTTTTCTTTCTTTGTTTTTACTTATTGTGACTTACACCAGCCTTTCTCTGATGATTGTGATGTGGATCTGGCTAGCCACGTTTATGTCAACTTTGCAGAAAGTCTATTCAAGTTGTTTGCCCATTCAAAAACAGTCAGGTTAGGGCCTGGGAGATAGCTCTGTGGCACAAATGCCTGCCTGGCAAGTGCAAGGTCGTGAGTTCAAACCCCGGTCCCACCAAAAACAAACAAATAATAACAACAAAAAACAATCAGGTTTCTGGAGTTTGCAATTCTTGAGTTGCAGTAAGTACTTTTATATTCCAGATATTTGCCTCTTACCAGGCGTGTGGCGGCAGGTGGGCTACCCTTTCACTCTGCCGATTCTTCCCCTGGCTGCGCAGTTTTGACACTTGATGGAGTCTTGCTTTGTCTGGATTTGTTTTCGGTATCTGTCCTCAATGTTCTAAAAACTGTTGCAAGGTGGGTTACAAGGTTCCATGCTATTTTCTTCTAAAAGTTTCTTTTGCATTATGATCTTTGTTTAGGTGTCTAACCCAACCCATTCCTTTTGTGTGTTTAGTTCTGGAGCTCAGACCCCAGGTCTGCACTCTGAGTTATAGTCCTGGCCCTTTAAAATTTTATTAATGTTGACACAGAGTTACTAACTACTCACTTGAGCCTGGAATTTAATAGTCTTCCTTCCTCAGTCTCCCAGACTGGGACTTTGCCACCACACCCTGCCCCATCCAACGTCAAATGGAGCGCAGACCTTTATCTTTGGTAGTGCCCTGTGGCATGGAGGCCTTACCAGGGGAGATGGTGCTGTCCAGACTGCCATCGTCAGCAGGCTAGAAGTCCTCACTGAGTCTCGCTGTGGCAGGGCTCCCCGGAGCACAGGCACGACACTCTCCAGCCAGCAGCCTGTGCATCTGAGTGGGGGAGGGGCAGCATGGAATGAGAGGGTCAGTGCGGCCCACAGCATGTTCTCCAGGAAGACGGAGGCTTGGGAGATCAGTGTGGGCCCTGGCAGACCTAGGGGACAAACAACTCAGGCGTTTGCTCCCTTTGTGCCCTGACATCTGGAAATGAGGGCACATTCTTGGCAGTTCGGTCCCATTTCCTTTTTTTTAACACCCAGCAGGATTCTTGCCAAGTGGGAAACCAAAGCACAAAGGGCATGGTGGAGTGGCCTCCCTGGGTCACCAAGCATAAGCTGTGACCCACTGGGACCCTAGTGGTCAGGGAGACTCTGTGCTTGCTAAAGCCCTCAGGGCTGGGATCCTGAGGGAGAGATCTGGTAGCCTGCCTTGGATATGTCAGCGGGAGGTGGGGACTGTGGAAAGGTTCAGCAGGGCACGCATGGAGACCCAGGAGAAGTTTGGTGTGCTGTGTCTTCCCACAGATGCTGCTGGTCACTGTGTAATGGACCGAGACATTTGTCTTGCTCAGGGCCTAGGTTATCCATCCTCTCCTGGAGCCACCTGGAGCAAAGGGAGTGCCCATGTTCTTTGGGAGGCCTGTAGGGCTTGTAAGATGCTGGGGGGACACTTGACTATCACTTCTCTGTGGGGACCTAAGGGTGGAGTCTGGGGAGAGGCCTGGGGCCATCACAGCCTCCAGGAGAGAAAGGCATCAAGAGGCAGCCTTGGAAGTCTTTGGAGGACCCACAGGCCTGTCCCTGTCCCTCCAGCACTCAGAGACCCCTCCCACGCAGGTTCCTTGTCCCTCCTGTGCCCCCTGCCTGGTCATGCCTCCCTGGAGAGCTGCACAGCCTGCGGAAAGCCCCTTTCCTGGGGTCCCCACCAGGTTCTGTTAGCATCTGCAAGACCTTGCTCTCCCACACTAAGTGTTTAACAAGGCCCTTGCCAATTTCTCTAGGATGTCATTTCTCTAGGATGGGAGCTCAAAGGGCAGGGACTGGGCTCTGCTCACTGCCGCCCTCTGGCACTGAGACAGGTGTGTGCACTGAACAGGCGCCGGCAGTGAGCCAGCTAAGGTGCAGGTTGAGGGTTGGGCACCAGGAAACCTGAGGAAGGTGTGGGTACAGCTCACATGCCCAGGGCCTGGGGAGGATCAGAAAGCAGGAAAGAGGAAAGAAGACTCAAGCCTGGCTGTACTGCTGTGGGCGATGGATGGGAAGTGGCCTTCAGGAGTGTTGCGAGTGTGGGACATACAGTGTCTTTGAGCTGGCTGAGGAGTGAGAAGTCACTCGTCCTCCTGTCTGACTGCAATTTGTAGTCAAGCTTCTGGTGCTCACAACACCCACTGGCCTGGCCTGTGCTGGCTGTGCCCCTGGGGCACAGGAGCCAGGGTCTGTTCATGTCCCCCACTCTGGTGCTGGGGACCTGTCCTTCATCCACTTTCTATGGTTACGTTCCCCTTCTCAGATGGCTAGAAGGCCTCAGGCCTCAGTAAGCATTCCAAGGCGGTATGTCACAGTCGGGAGGACTGTGTTCTAGGTGTTTCCAAACCTTAGCACTTTAAAAACATAAATATTTAAAGAAGTCCACCATTTACCTCCTTGATGAAAGCCTCAAAAGTGTATTCTTCGATCCTCTCCTAAAGTCCAGTGCCATATGCAGTGCTGACTAATGCCTGCAATGTTCCTACACCTCAGTGGCCCAACAGACAGAGTGACACAGCTATAAGCAGAATCGTTGCTTATTGAAGGTTTATGTACTAGGAATTGAGATCCACCCCCTCCATCAATTTGTCCCTGAATGTATCCATTCTTCCATGTATCCATTTGATGTTCTATTACGTTTCCATCTGTTCATCCATTTTTCCATCCATGCATTCATCCATTTGTCCATCTATTCATCTGTCCATCTGTTTATTTTTCTATCTGTCCATGTCCATCTAGCCATCCAGCCATCCAGCCATCCACTCATTCATTCTACCCATCAACTCGCTGTCTATTAATGTATGTGTCCACCCATTTGCATATGTATTCATCTATCCATTCATTTTTCATCAATTCATTCATTCACCTCTTTATTCACATATATAACCACTCCTCCATTCATCCTTCTAATTGAAAATTAGCATAGTGATCCCACTAGAGAAAAGACCAGCCCTGCTTTGAGGGAGCTCATGGTCTCAGGGGAAGGCAGACAATCAGCCGCCATATTTCATTTATCTCCAATGGTGATAGATACCAACAGGAAAAGGGTGAGTGTTCTGAGAGTTTACACCAGAAGAATGACTCAGTCGGTGTCATGCCGGGGTTTGAGACGACATGTTTTGATTGGGACCTGAGGACAGGTAGGAGCTTGCCAGAAAACAGCATAGAGAACATGTGTTAGGCAGAGACACTAGCAAACGTAGGAAAGTCTAGGCAGCCAAAAGAAAGTCTAGTAGCTTCAGCAGAGTGGCCTGAGCCTGGAGATTAGGTGACGGAGGCTGGGTTGCCATTACGTATTGGGACTTGATCTTACAGCAGGAGGCCAGGACAAAATAGCAAATAGGAGGGCCACAACCAATCTTGTCCTGTGTAGTGGAGCTTTAATCTTGACTTTAACACACAAGATACAGGGAAAGGTACACAAATCCTTAGCAGCCCTGCATTAGTTACCTCAGGCTGCTGTGACAAAGTGCCACAGGTTGGGCCACTGAAACAGCAGACAGGGCTTGTTTCTGGTGAAGCCTGTTTCCTTGGCTTCTAGTTGGTGGCCTGGCTACCTTTACCCTGTGTCTTTCCGTGGGCTCTTCTCTGCGCAGGGAATGTGGTCCATCGTGGTCATGATCACACAGTACTGCATTTGTAGACCTCCGCTGTGTAGCCCAGCTTGCCGCTTGTGGGCAAGCAGGAGTTGGAACCAGCCAGTGGGCCAGCACTGCCCTGGTGGTTGCTATGTGGGTCTTTAGGTGAGACTGTGGGACTACTACTGTCCATGGTCGGGGAAGTGATTAGATTGCACGGGCTCTAACCTTATGGAGTGGATTAACCCACACATGAGGTCATGATTTGATTACATTATTAGGAAATGATGAAAGTAAGATTTAGGGCCTTGTGGAAAGGCAGGCATTACAGGGTATGACCTTGGGGACCATATGTAGACCCCAGCTCCTTCCTTTCTTGCTCTTTCTCTCTCTCTGCTTTCCAGCTACCATGGAATAAGCAGCTCTACCATCCCCTTCACCGTGACACTTGTGCCTCCGCCAAGCCCACAGCATGGAGGCACCTGCCCATGGGCTGACTCCTCTGAAACTACCAGCCTCGGTAGTCTTTCCTCCTCTGAAGTCATCAGGCATGCATCATAGAATTGCAAAACTGGCCGATCTCCCCCCACCCAGTACCTTTGTGGGAAGTCGTCTTGCCACATTGCGGATGCAGTTTCAGCCCTGGGAGTGACACCGCTCCATTTTCCAAAGTAGCTTTTGCACTGGACACCCCCACAGCATACTTGGGGCTTCTGGAGGCTCCACACCCCCTATACATATAGGCTTTGGTCACAGCCCAAATGGTGGAGGGCAGTGTAGTCAGGTGGGAGGTTGTGCCGGGACCCTAGGGAGAGAGCAGTGGGCATGCCTGGGCTGGCGGCCATGGGACGGAGACAGAAGACCCTATAGTGATTTTGAAACACTGTGCCTGGGCACAGCGCACCTTTTTTCACAAAGGTTGAGCTCTCTCATTTTGTTTACAAAGTTTTTTTTTTTTCTTTTTTCTGTCTCTTTTGTCCTTTCCTTACTCCATCCTTGAGAGCCACCGCTGAGTGTTTTTGTTATTGTCATAGTATGCTAGAAAGTCTTAAAATCCCCAGGCCGCAGAATAAGATAGGTCAAATATGAATTTGTTTCTTGGGAATGTTCTGTCTTGTTGTGGACCAGTTCCTAGTGATGCAGACCTACTATGTGCAGGGTAGGTTTTGGATAATCCCAGTGACTAAAGTTTACTCCTGACCTCATGAGGGTATACTGCCTAGAGTGCCAGAGCTCAGCACCATAGTGCGGACTGTGTTCCTGCTTGCCAACTCTTAGGAAATGTGAGCCCCAGAATGGAGGAGCAAGACTTATGTTCCTTGGCCTCAAACTTAGGCTCCCGGTGTCACCTCGCCACAACTCCCATGTGTCAACTCACTTTTCCCCACAGGGTCACTTATGCATGAGCTCGATCTTCTGGGTTCTGCCCAGTTAGTACAGAGGCAGAGCACAGCATCTCTGACTTGTCGCTGGAAACGGTGGGGCTTACATTGTCACAGAGCCTGCATCAGTCTGAGAGCCTTGTGAGGACCAGGGCCCTGGAGAATCTGGGAAAAGGGCCAGCCAGAATCTAGACAGCCCCACTCAGAGCAGCATGGAACTTGTCCATGGCCACAACTGTGAGGTCCCTTCTGCTCTCACCTCCTCCCCTGCTCCTTTCCATGAGATGGCAGGAGCGTAATGACTGTCCCCACTAAGCCATCAACTCCAGCGGACCTCGCGAAGATCATGGAGTGCACTGCTCTGCCTCCTGTGATTTTATTCGCATTTGAGCAAAAGTAAAGTTTGCAAGTGTCTTGCGGAGAGTGCAGAGAGCGGCCAGACACCCTGAGGGCTCATCCGTTCTGTTCCTCTGACCCCAGATTTGGAGGCAGAGTGTGTAAAGCAGTCTGAGCCTCGTCCTCTCAATCATGATGGGAGGTCCGCAGGCAGGCCTGGATGCCGAGGACAGGAAACTGCCTAGACAGTGAAGAATAGGGCTTGGCGGGGCCTAGGCTGCCACTGTCACTTGGGGGTTCCAGGAGGACAGGGGACCATTGTCACAGATTCCTTCCTCTTGCTATATGATTTTTATGCCTAGAAAGGTTGAAGGGGGATAAGGCCCCAGCCAGGACGCCTCGTGCAGGTGTGAGGCACCCGTGGAGCCAGCAACAATGGGCAAAAGCAGAAGGGAGCCTTTGAGTTGTATAGCTCTACTGATAAACTAGCTCACAGGTACCACGCCAACAGTGTCAGGCTGTGTCCTGGCTCGCCGCCATGCCAGCCGTAGCTGCTCCCCCAGTATCCTGTTCTGCCTGATTTCTCTACCTAGCAGAGATTTCTTCTTGTCCCACTGGAGGTTTTACTTATTTTCCTCTTTCAGTTTTCCCTATTTTTCTTCCCCACTAGAGTACAAACTATACAGAGTGCAAGGATTTGGTCTCTAATGTTCACTGTTTTCTTCCCTCCCTGCTTAAAAGATGCCTGGTGCAAGACAGGGCTCCTCCAATACGTGTGTGACGGATGAATGAGCTCACACAGGTGCATCTGAGGCCCTGAGCTGTGGAGATGGGCCCTGCAGACCGTGTGAAGCCCAAACACCTGCATGCTTTTCCTTGCAAACGCCGGCAGGACCGTTTCTTTCTCCCTTGGCCCAAATGAAAAAGAGCAACATCCACACAGTGAATCACAAAAGCAGACTCTCTGTGAGTCAAAGATCCTTTGAAACCCTAAGCACATTTCCAATTTTCAATAAATCCCATTTCAAAGTAACGCAGAGTCAAGAGTGCACAGGGCCTCATCTCCGAGGTCAGGTCCTCACACCTGCCAGTGACCACCCCTTCCCAGACAACCCTGAAGCGTGTACCTTTGTTCCCACCACAAGAGATTCTTTCTCATAACCACTGCATCCCATCAGGGCCATTTTGAGAAGATGGGGAGCCCCTCAAAATGAGACCCTGGTAGAAAGACCAGGGGATTGTAAAATGTTGGGATAAGGCTTCAGAGTCCTTGGTGCTGGGTCTGCGTTTGGGGGCTGCTGGGCGCTGGCCCCGGCTCTCTGACCATGAGTGGAGGTGACGTGGGTTGTTCCCAGGCTGGGTCCTTCCTTGCTGTCTCTAGATTCCCACTGCATGCTCCTTCCTCTGGCACTGTGCCTGGCAGTGCTCAGCATGGTGTTGGTTCCCCACACCCTAATCCTGCCAGGTATCATTGAGCAAAGTCCTGCCAACCTGGCTTGGACACTGATAGCACAAGCAGGAAGTGAAGTGCCATAGAAGCTCTGGGGGCCGACTTATTTGTTATTGCAGTGGAACCTTGTCTATCCAATTGACATCCATGGGTGACAGGAAGATGGAAGGGCATGTCTGGGGCCAAGATTGGAGGCTATGCCCTGGGTCTGCACCAACAAGACACCAGGTAGTAATTGTGTACCTGTTCATCTGTTCCGTATGCCGCTTACTGAGGGCCCGCTAAGTGCTGAGTCCAGAGTGTGGCTCTTGGGATGCAGCCGTAAATAGACCCTGCAGTGTCTGCCATGCAGGACCTTCTGCCAGCAGGGCACACAGCAGACCAGGGGATTGTAAAATGTTGGGATAAGGCTTCAGAGTCCTTGGTGCTGGGCAGGCATGTGGCTAGGGAGGGCTTCCAGGAAGAGGTGCCTCATTCATCTATCCATCTATCCATCCATCCATCCATCCATCCATCCATCCATCCATCCATCCATTCACTCAACAGTAAGCCTTAGGCCTCTGGAAGGGATTTACCAGTGATCTAAGCATCTTGGAGGGCAGAGGAGGGAGCAGACTTCTTACACATTCATTCATGTGGATGAACAACTCCGTCACACACATGGATGCACACATACACACATGAGAATAAAGTGGGAGCAGGGAGGGGTGTCCCAAAAGAAGACATTACAAGGACACATTACTGCTGCTCCCGTATGCTCTCCTAATGCATTGGAGCTGGGCCGCCCCAGCTCACACCAGCCAAGTGTGTATCTTCCAGATGCTCCATCTAGTCACTTGCCTGTGGAAAGCAGTGGGAAAATTTACACCACTCAACTGGGCAAGCCCAGTAAATCAGTCTGGATGTGTTTTGTCTCCCAGAGGCCCAGCCCCCACCCACCGCTCTGGAAGCTGGGTGTTCCAGGCCCCTGGGGTTACTCAAGGGCAGGCCCATGACTTCTGGTCATCTCCTAACAAAAGCTTTCCCAGCCACTTTTAATCACAAAAACATGTCTCCTGTGGATAATAAACTGCCCAGTCCCCTGGGAGACCTAGAAAAGCATCATTTTCTCTCTTCTTCTTCTAGCCCAGCCAGCTATCTATTGGAGGGTGGTGGGCTTGGCTGTGCCTGCCTTCCAGGCTTGCTCTGTTACTCCTTCTTCTTCACCAGGGCAGGGTAGGGTGCAGGCCTGAGAGGCTACAGTGTGTTGGGAGAGGCCCTGTGGGAGTGGCCAGGGCTGGTAGCTCCCAGGCGGGGCAGACCCTCAACGTTCTTTTTCCCACCTCCCCACCCTTGGTACTGTGAATTGAACCCCATCTTTGCACTGAATTATTTCCCCATCCTGTTCTTTAATTTTTAATTTTGAGACAGGTTCTAGCTAAGTCAACAATTTGTCCAGGATGGGCTCAAACTGGCAGAGTCAGGCAGTGCTCTTGCCTCAGCCTCCCAGAGCTCTGGAATTACTGGTGTGCACCGCTGGGCCTAGCCTAATGCTGACTCTTCTTAAGGACTTTGTTTGTTGCTTTAGATCCCAAAGTAATAAAAACATCCAACCTGGGTCTTCCTGCCAACCTCAACCAATAGACCCCGTTGGTCCTCTCTCCAGCCTCCCGTGAGGAGGACCCGAGGAAGGCAGCAGCCCTCACTCGCTGTCTCCTGAGAAGCTCTCTCTCTATTCTCCCTTGGATGCCTTGGATGGTGCCTGGCTGGGTCACTGGCCAGCTGGTCCCCACCGCCCTGGCATCATGCAGGTGGTCCAGCAGCCCACTTGGTAGCCTCAGCCAGAGTGACTGTCTCAGAGCCTGGTGAGGAGCAGTGCTTGGGGCAGCGGATGTAACTTTCAAGCATAGGGCTGGGCTTCCCGCTTAGGGCCGAACTTTGCACTTCCTCCTAAATTCCAATTGTCAATTTCCTTATTGATCCAAGGAGTCCTCGTTGGATCTGCCTTGCACAAGGGGCCAGTGTTCACAGGGTGCTATTTTGACCTATATTTTAGCCCCTCCCCCTGCCTTTTCTTTTGTAAGCTATATATAAAATTTCAATTTTTAGAATGAGGATTATTTTTAGCTCTATTAAAAGAGATAAACAGAGGCAGAATGGAAAATAAAGTGTATTTTTAAATAAACCAAAGGCTTGGTTCGCATTCTTCCCCACAACCTGGGTCCACTTACAGCAGCCTCATTATTTTTAATACGCGTCCACTTCCTCAGCCCGACCTTCTTCAGTTTTTCCCATGTTCGTCGTCTGAGAAATCCCAGTAGTGAGGCTTATTAAACATCGGCCCTTCACTGGGCAGGGCCCAGGAGCCAGCTCTAGCCCCTCCAGAGGGTTCTAGAGACGGATGCCAGGTCCAGGGAAGCCACCCCTGCAGTGCACTGCCCTCCCGCCCCAGCTCCTTCCCACCGCCGACCCTGAAAGTCCTGAGTGAGCGAGCGCGTGAACAGAATCCTGCAGCCCAGAGAGAGGACTTCGAAACTGAGTTGCTGTTTCAAGTGAGCTCCTCTCCCCAAAAGACCTAAATGCCAGCAACAGGAGACTGAGGAAATGAAGCACAAGGTGCGCTTCTGTTTGTGTTTGTCAAATACAAGCCAGCAAAACACAGCTTCCCCTCAGAATGGCGGCCCCTCCCCCACCTCACTCCATATCCGCCTGAGGTTTTCAGGAGAGGCAAAATTCCAAGAGAAAAAGGCGGTTCCTGAGATCCATCCTGGTCTACAGGTGGCCCTAAGGGTCAATGAGACGTGGTCAGATTGGAGCTGCTGGAAATCCTTAGCCTGTTGATTTTAACAGGAAGAACTTGGTCTGACCTCCCTGCTGCTGTCACTAGCATGGGGTCCACACAGGAAGTAGTCAGTAGGAAGGGAATGAATGAATACACGTGGGTGAACAAGTGGCCTCTGCGATCGATGGTCCCTGCCAGCCTCTGTTCCCAAGCTTGGATGTGTTCACACCGAGCAGGTGTCACAGACCGAACAGTGGCCAGGTCTCCTGACCGTGGGACCGATAACTGGTAGAGAGGATGGAAGCCACAGAGTTAGACCTGCTTAATCACTAACCTTGAGATGGGAAACAACCCTGGACTTCCAGGTCAGCCTGAGTAATCGCACCTCCTGATAAGAGGAAGAGGAGCGGGAGGGAGGGTCCCGAGCAGAGAGGCAAGAGTGGAAGCAGCGACAGGAGAAGAAAACAGGGTACCTCCAGAACCTGGAGAAGTCAAGGAAACCGATTCCCCCTAGACGCAGCGGTTCTCAACCTGTGGGTCGCAACTCTGGCAGGGGTCAAACGACCAAAATATGGGGTTGCCTAAAGCCATTCTGAATTATAACTAGCAAAATTACAGTTTTGAAGTAGCCACCAAAATTATTTTTTAGTTTGGGGTCACCACAACATGAGGAACTGTATAGCAGGGTCATGGCATTAGAAAGGTTGAGCACCCACCACTGCCCTGGAGCCTCGTGGAAGAACCAGCCCCGACCCCTCCCCAGCTCTAGCCCAGCGAGCCCTGTGTCAGATGTCCGACCTGCAGAGCTGTGAGATTGTTTTGTGTGGCTTGAAGCCCTTGAGCACCAAGTGACTTACTGCAGCACAACACTGGGAGCCGAGGGAAAGGTGACCGGGGTCGCATGACCCTCTGAGGCTGAACAGCCTTCATAGACTGTCTGCCATCTTTGCCTATGGAGCTCATCTTCCAGGAGTACAGCTCTGCACACACCAGACACAGGCCCTGTCCTTCACAGCCTGCTAGCCAAGGAGAGCCCAATTAAACCAAGCTGTCCAGAACTCTTCATAGAACAGGTAACCAGAGGCTTCTCAGGTGGGTGTCCAAGAGGAAGCTCAGAGTATAACTTCCTCAAACCCAGGTGACCCGGACCTTTGGGTGGGACAGTGGTCAGGTTTGTGTTTCCTCTAGGGCTGGGCCAGCCTAGTACAGAGATGGCCCAGTTGTTGCTGATGTCACAGCTAGGGAAGATTGGCTTTTGTCCTGCTCTGGTTTTGGAGTCACAGCCTTGTGCTCCAACTGCAAGACTACCCATCTGGGAAGATCTCAAGTTTATTTTAAGAAATGTCAAATATTTAAACCATCACTAGATGGCTTAAAAATAAAGGCACTGTTAATAAATTCACGTAGAATTTTCCTTCCCAGAGTCTGCAGGGGAGTATGTGTCTCTGTCCCAGGCAGATGCAGGCTGAGAGTCAAACAAAGCAAAGGCTTTTAGAACGGGGTGAGGAAGACCAGCCTGTAGTAACAATTTTTGCTTCAAGTTTATATATTGGGGGTGGTTTACACAAAACCAAGACTTGAGAGTGTGGGTTCAGTGCAGCCCAATTCTGAGGATCCAGAGCATTCAGGCTGTATGTGACAGGAAACCCAAGACCAACTTCAGGTACGACTGTGTTCAGGCAGCCAGTGTCAACCAAAGTCTTATCTTTCTCCATCACAGCTATTGTTTGGGTAGGGACCATCCTGAAAAAGCCTCTCTGTGGTTAGAACAGCCCAGCATCTGCCCCCGCTGTGTGCAGCCCTGTGGACAGGGAGTGCTTGTCCCTGGACCCTCCCTCAAGATGTTCCAAGATCAGCTCTGATAATCTCAACGCACATCTGTATCCATTTCTGCATGAGTCATGGTGGCTCGGGGGATGCTCAGCTGTCCCTGGCCGGAAGTGGACCAAATGGTCTCTCCTGGAGCCTGGAAGATCCCCCGTTCTGAATGCCAGGGCTGAAAGAGGAAGCGGTGGTTCCCTGAGGAATATTTGGAGTAGGTAGCAGGGGATGCTCAGCGGAAGCCCTAGATTTAAGCAGCACCTCTGCCAACGGCTTGCCCGACTGAGCTGTGCCTGCTCTGGAACAGTCGCGACACACAGAAGCCCAGGCTCAGCTGGCAGGTGGACAGCGCTGGGGTCCCACACCCCCAGCTGCCTTCCCTTGAGTGGAGAGCCGAGCCCTAGCTGGAGCTCCGTGGCTTGCACAGGTGCACACCCATCTGTGCCCATGGGCTGTGAGCTGGCTAGTCAAGGACCATAGAGAACCTCAGCGACCCAACAAGTATCCTCAGAGGACACATGGGACAGGGCAGGTGCTTCAGGGACTCTGTGCTGGAATGCTGGGTTCCCATGACAGCTGAGCACCCGAGGGTCTTGGCTGGAGGAGAAAACACGAACAAGTAAATAAAATGAAGTTCCCTGGCCATCCAGGGAGCTGCCAGCTGGAATGGTGCGGCCCGGCCCAGCCCTGAGATTCATGCCAGCTCTTCATCTTCCAGCTGTGGCCTCTTCAGGCAGGTCACGGGACCTCTCTGAGCCTCGCATTCCTGCCCATGCTGCCAGGAGTGTGATGGAATATCTACCCTATAAGGTGCTTGTGGGCAGCGACCTCCAGAACCTTCATCCCATTCTCAGGCACGGAGGAGGGGCTTGGTGTCTGCTGCAGTCACAGCGACAAGCATGGTGGTGGCAAGGACAGAAATGACAAAAATGATGAGGGTAGTGATGATGATGCTACTAATAGGACAATGACAGTGAAGAAGAAATTGACAGTAATGATAGTGATGATGACAGTGATCGCGCTACAAGTGGCAGCAGCAGTGATGTAGACAGTGGTTATGACGATGGTGGTAGTGGTGGTGGTGTTAGGGACAGTGTCCCTTCTGCGCTGCTGCTCAGGAGGCTGGTGTCACCTTCTCAACCTGATCAGCAGAGGCTTCCGGGACAGACAGTAGATTAGAGCTCTGTTCCAAGTCCTCAGCAAGTTGCTGAGCTCCTCTGAGCTGGTTTCTACCCCAGGGCCTTTGCACCTGCTATTTCCCCTGCTGGGACTGCACATCCCCAAGGATCCATGTGACTCGTGTCTTTTCCTCATTGAGGTGACCGTTGCACTGTCAGCTCCTTGGCCAGATGTCCCCTGGTTCTGTGAGTGTGATGGCCACACTCTGAATCACCTCTGCTTCCTCCCAGGCAGGCATGCAGTGAGTGATTTATGGCCCAGCCTCCCATTCACCAGGTGAGGACTGCTTTCTGAGAGGGTGGCCCACATACAGTGGGCCCCTAGCTTGTGGCTCATCAACTGTGGTAATCATTTCTGGATCCTGGAAATGCTGACTGGGTCATGCCGAGGCAACAAGTGCTGTTGTGGGTATCAGCCAGGGATGGGTGCTCGGGGGAGGCTTTAGTCTCAGGAAAGCATCTCACTCTGGGGAAGGTGAGTGACGGCCTGGGTGGAAGGGGTTAACCCTACCTGTAACCCCCTAGCCCTTTGAGAATCATGGTCTGGGTAGAGTCACCCAAGGACTTCCTATAATTGTAAGTCAGCTAGAGTTTGGTTTTTTTTTTTTTTTTTTGTCTTTTTGAGATAGGGTCTCACTATGCAGTTCAGGCTGGCCTTGAGCTCACTTTTGTAGCCCACGCTGGTCTCGAACTCGCACCGATCCTCCTGCCTCAGCCTCCAGAGTGCTGGGATTACAGGTGTGCGCCACCACGCCCGGCAGTCAGCTAGAGTTTGAACCTCTGTGTTTTTCATTTATATTTGGGCTGGAGAGATAGCTCAGGGGCACAAGTGCCTGCCTGGCAAGTGCAAGGTCCTGAGTTCAACCCCCAGTTCCACACACACACACACACACACACAAAAAAAAAAAAAAAAAAAAAAAAAAAAAAAAAAAAAAAAAAAAAAAAAAAAAAAAAAAAAAAATATATATATATATATATATATATATATATATATATATATATATAAATTTAAAATAATTAAGCTAAATACACCTGTGCTATTTCTTTTCAAAAGCATTTTTTTAAATCCTCAAAAATAGATCATTTCATTACAAGTTAAGGCACTATAGGTTTCTCTCACAAGAAATATGTCCACATAAACAATTACACTTTCTACCTGGTGGAGGTGGATATATTTCAAAATCTGTCAGGTATGAAAATGCAGTGTCTTTAAAGATAGATCTGTCACATTTAAGCCTTCGTGACATTAGATAATCAGCAATGGTGCTGGGGTGCTAGTGTTCATGTTAAGGGCGCACCCTCCCTGTCCCCAGCTGCCTCTTTTCTCTTTCCCACAATGCTGAGGACAGGTGTGTGTGAGCGTAGGTGTTCATATCTGCTCAGTTCCCATGCCGTGCCAAGGCTCCACGGCCCACAGCATCTGCAGCCCATCAACCTCTGCCCCCACCACTCCCTCACACCAGGAGCCAAAATGTAGTTAAGTTGCTGGCCCACAGTGGGCACGGTGACACCAGCTACTGGCTACCCGGCAGTGGGTGTTGTATTTGGTTTCCCATCAGACGAACACTGAGAAGCCTAGATGCTGGCCCCATCCAGGCAGGCAGGACTGGCGGGTGGGTGGGGTGCGGATGTGACACGGAGGTGACGCCATTTAGAGGTGAGAAAACCAAGGCCCAGAAAAGTGGAGGGAGCCACACAGCTCCTAAGAAGTAACCCAGACAGACCTCAAGCCCAGATCTCCAGCTGTAAGGCCACATTCGGTCTCCCCAGGGACAAAGTGCTGAATGCACTCTCCGGCTGGTGGCCCCTGGTGGTCTGGTGCCCAACCCTGATTTCTGAGACTCCAAGTTGCCTTGTCCCACTGTCCCTGTGGGGGACAGGCTCCCAGCTCTAGTTTCAGGCTCCTGGATCCCCACCTTGGTATACCCCAAAGCTAGAATAAGGACCTTTCTGAATGTTGAAACCTGAGTGTGAAAACAGAGAGGTGTGGAGCTCAGCAGCCTATGCTGACCAGTCCTGGGGTGGGGCCACTGCTGTCTCAATAGACACTAAGGTCCCTGGAGGTGGCACCAGACTGCCCCCACCCCAGCTCCACTCCCCATAGCAGGCAATGACTGAATCTGAGCTGGTGGGTGAGCCCATGAAATAGGAAGAGAGCCGGAAGTGCACAGGGTCAGGTAGGCTAACTGACCAGCCCAGGGGACAGGGGCGAGGCTCCCCAACAGAAGCCTCTGCGGTGGGCATCTGCTTGCCTATGAAAGGAGGGACCCTGTGACCCATCTGAAGAGAGCCAGCCAGTCTCAACTTCAGCCTTCAGTTGGGCCTCTGTGGGCCATGACTCCTGGTGACTTGAAGTCCTGGCTCTCACAGGCGAGTTTCCCACAAGCCACCCTGACCACAGCAGCCACTAGTGGCTCTAGCTGCTAGAGTCAAAGCTGTGAGGGTCATGGGCCATGCACTGACTTCTGGGGGTGTCTGAGTGCACCTACCAGACAGAGCATTGGCCTCTGGCAACTCCAAAACAAAAATCCACTAATGAGTGGTCTCTGATAGCAGAAATGATTCCAATCTGCAGTGCAGCAGCACAAAAGCACCCTGGTGCTGCAGCCCACCCCGTGCACCGTGCTCCCCATTCACTCGTGCACCCATCCAGGTGTAGGCACTTACCAGGCTGCAGTGCTTACAGAGCAGAGCCCTAAGTGCCGTGTGGGAGGTGGAGGGAAGGACCCAGGCAGCTAAAGAAGTTTCCACTGGCCTCTCCTCTGAAGGGCTTCTGGGAAACCAGGCAACATGAAGAGGAGAGACAAAGGATGAGCCAGGGTAGTGGTGCAGCTCCAGCTCCAGAGCTGAAAAAGGGCTTGGCAAGTCTGAGGGCCAGAAGAGAAGCCCCTGTGGCCAGAGAGAGCACAGGAGAGGGGAGAGGGTGAGGGATGAGGTGGGCACAGTTCAGGCCATTGCTGTATGCTTGGCATCTACTTCCGAGGCCTCAGGAGACCAAGGATGGCTTTTAAAGTCACAGAAGGGAGACCAGGGAGATAGCTCAGTGGTATATGCACCTGCCTGGCAAGCGCAAGGTCCTCAGTTCAATCCCTGGTACTGCATAATAAATAAAGTCACAGGAGGATCTGGTCTGGCTCTGCTCCAGGTCACTGGGAAAAGGACAACTGACAGAGAGCATGAGGAGATGGGAGTGGAATGGGGAGGAGAGGCCTGGCCAAAGCAGATGGGGTGCAGGCCGGTAGGTGGGAGAGGGCAGTATGTAAGAAGTGTGATTTACAGAACCACCAAGATGGGGCAGGGCGAGGCATCCAGCCACAGCAGTGGGTGCCATTTACAGAGGTGAGGCCACCTGGGGAATCCAGGAGCAGCCCAGGGTCCTTAGGCCTGGAGTCGGGAGGACTCAGGCAGTTCTTGTGGGTCCTACATGCTTCCAGTGAGGTTGATGCGGGGTGGGAGTGGTGCAGGCATAGATGGAGGAGAAACGGAAGAACAGATGGAAAGAAGGGGAGAGAAGGGGAGGGGACAAAAAGGCAATTTCACTGTCACAGAGCAAGTAGACGTGTCCCCCAGGGAGACCAGGTACACAGCGTGGTGTTTTCCTTCCAGCCTCTGCTCTGCATGTGCCCCTGACAGCATCCTCTGGGAGCTCCAACCCTCCTGCCCAGTGTTTCATCAGGTCCTGCTGGACCCAGGGCACCAGATGACACACACCCAGGAGTCAGGCTTTGTGTCTCTCCTGAACCTTGGCGTAGGCTGTCCCATTCAGATGGATGGTACATGGATGAATGAATGGATGGATGGATAGATGAACAGATAGGATGGATGGCTCATTAGATAGGTGGACAGATAGAAGAATGAGTGGACAGTTTGAGGGATATATGGATGTGTAAAAAATGGATAAAGGAATCCGGAGATGTATTGATCAATGGATAATTGGGGGGATACTCTGCTTTCCAGGAACTCGCAGTAATTTAGAGCAGGGATTGGCAGACTCCCAGCCATGGGTCTTTTTTGTATAAAGTTTTATTGAAATGCATTCATCTCCATTCATTTACATATTTCCTGAATGCTTTTGCAGTTGAGCTTTTGCTACAGAAACTGCTTCTCGTGACCTATCCAGTCCTTGACAGAAAATGCTGGCCAGTGCCTGGTCTGGAAAATAGAACAAGCACCTGACTCAGTAAAATTTGAAGTTGACAGTGTTGTAATCCATCTGGCAAAGGCAGGCATGGTGTCCCAAGACCTCAGAGAACAGCAAAAGCCCTCAGATCTGGGCGACTCAGCCTAAGTAACAGATGTGAGTCAAGCAGCAGCTTTGGCACCTGGAGGCCCCCAGAGGCCGGGGTGGGGTGTAAACATGTGTGGACTGTGAGGTCAGCGTGGTTGCCACCATGCCAAAAGAAGAGCCAGCTTTCCTTCTGCCCTGATGGATGTGGTATGTCCAAACCCAACATGAATTATTCAGCACAAAAAAGAAAGGGAACAATTTCGCATTGATTTCTATCCACCTCCTGGAGTTAATTTCCCTTCAAAGCCACAAGTTGGGTCTGTCTGCACCGCAGGAGAGGGGCAGGCTTAAGGCCGGGGGTGCTTCTTATGCTGACAGAGTGGATCAAGGACATTCATCAGAAGGGGAAGTCCTGGGAGGGTGCGCGGGGAGCCGAGACAGTCTCCCCAGCCTGTTCGCAGAACAAGCTTCCAGGTTCTGCACTAGTAACTGGTTAGAGCAGCTGGGCTTTTGCATCTGATGCAGGGGGATAAACCCAAAGACACAGATGCAGGCCAAGCTAGGAAAACCCTGGCAGCAGGCAGAGCCCAGCCCGGCAGACCTGCTGTTAGTAAATATTTAAGAATTGACAAGTACAATGCCCTTGCCACATCACAAACCCAGGAGGCGCAGGACAGGACCTGGCACTCACACCCTTCTCACTGCAGCCAGGTAGCTTCCTACTGGGGAACTGGGTGGGTGAGGGGCTGTTGGACGTTAACAGTCAGCAGTCCAGTGGATGGAATGCTTCTCGATCAAGCCCCCAGACCCTCTCCCTGGGAGTTCCCCAGCAGGGAGAAACAGTAGCAAAAGGAGAAGCACATGCTGCCTCCAGGCCGCTGAGGCTGGACCCTGCGGAGCCACTTGTCCACTGCACAGGAGAAAGGGTCCCTGGTCCTGGCGTGCAAGAGGCTAGTGTCTCCCAGTGTACATCTCTCGCTTGTTAGGACAGCACCCCATAACCTATGTGTCAGAAGAGTCAGAAGAGCCAGGGTGAGTCTTACCTGCTCTGGGACGTTCCTGGGGCGCAGGTACCACACACACAACAGCCTGAGCCAGTAGGACCCTGCTTTCTCCCAGTGGGGTCCAAGCAAGGCTGTCCTGCACCCCCTCCAAAGGCCCCAAGGAGGGTCCTTCTTGCCCCTTCCAGCTCTCAGGGCTTCATGCACCCTTGGCTTGTGGTCCTGTCACCCTGATTTTCACCCTGTTTTCATGTGGCCCAGTGTCCTCTTTCCCTTGCGTCTCTGCCATGTGTCTCCTATAGGGACAATTGTCATCTGATACAGTGCACACTCAGAGAATCTAGGATGATCTCATCTAGAAATCCTTTTTTTTTTTTTTTGTCTTTTTCAGACAGGGTCTCACTATGCAGTTCAGGCTGGCCTTGAGCTCACTTTTATAGCCCAGGCTGGTCTTGAACTCACATCGATCCTCCTGCCTCAGCCTCCTGAGTGCTGGGATTACAGGCATGCGCCACCACGCCCGGCTCTAGAAATCCTTAACATATCATCAGTGACTTTGATTCCCAATAAGGCCACATGCACAGGTCCCCGGGTTGGGACATGGTCACAGCTTTTTAAGGGTCACTGCTCAACCCATGAGTAAACAAAAGCCAGTGGGAAATTCTTCCTTTTGTATGGGGGATGAAGACAGAAAGGCTGGGAACCCACTGCTGGACACCAGCTGTGACACTTGCCGGCATGTCCCTTTGTTGCCCTGCTTCTCTCCAGAGGCTGGGATGCATGGCAGGTTTGTCCCACGCTCAGCATCCGAGATTCAGCTGACAGGTGCCAAGTATGTGCTCAGCAAGCTGAGGGCAGCTTGCGGGTCCTCTCTGCCTCCTCAGCACTCTGCAGCCTCCCTTCTCCCTGGTGCAGAAGCCCCAGACCCTCACAATGTCCAGAAATGGATGAGAGGTGGCCTTGTGATCCCATCTCAGGTACCAACGCGGGGGACCCTGAAGTACAAGACAGGGGAGGGCAAATGGGAGAAGCCCATGTGCTGTGCTTGGGGGCTGCTGTGAAGACGTCTTTGGAAGTAAAGGTTAGGAGTGCTGGAGAAAGGGAAGAAGAGGAGTTTGGGGTAACTGGCACCTATGGGTGAACTAGCAGAGAGATGTGATGCCCAGTATGAAGGTAGTAAAGGGGAGCAAGAGGGCTCAGCTCACAGCCTGCATGCCCTGTCCAGCAGGAGCGGGGATGGGGTGGAGAGAGACTGTTGGGCCAGGCAGGGGCCAAAAGGCAAGAGGAGATATCACAGAGGAGACCTCACAAGAAGAGTGTGTCCTTGGAGGTCCAGCCTTGTGGAGGAAACATCCCTACCACGTGCTGGCCGAGGGACCCTGGGACAGGGGCTGCCTGCCCTTGGCCTTGACTTCCAAACAGGTTCCTCACAACCCGGAAGTACTATGCCCAACATGCTGGGGAAAAGCAGCCACCCGGAAGAACAGTGACCTCAGTGGCTGCTGAGAGTTTCCGGGCGCTGGGTTCCTCGTAAGTGCTTTACGATGTGTGCCCTCGTCACTCTATATTTGACAGCTGGATTTCCGTAATTGATTTTCCGGTGGGCCATTGACACAGGCAATATTGAGGCTCAACATTTACACTTTCTGGTGAAAGCCGATCTCTCACCCTGCAGCCACAGAGAAGCAGTGGCACGTAAAACATAAAATTACTGACTTGTGCCGGGCATCGCAGTGCACACCTGTTATTCCAGCATTCCATGGGGCTGAGGAGAAAAGAGCACAGCTCCTAGCCCTGCCTGAGCAACTTAGAAACTTAATGAGATCCTGGTTCAAAGCAAAATAATAATAATAATAATAATAATAATAAAATTAAAGCTTGGGGGTGAAAGGCAGTGTGAGAGTCGGGATTCAATCTCTAGTACTGCAGTGTTTTGTTTTGGTTTTTGGTACCAGGGAACACCTTGTTGCATCCAGATACTGAACTGTGGAGAATATTCACACCAACTCATGAAAAGAGGGCATAAATTTGGGTAGCCAGGACAGGATTGCACCAAGAAAAACATTTATCTTCTCCACCAGGGTGAGAATTCTTATCTGTCTCCATCACTATTGTATCTCTAGAACAGACCCTGTGGGTAGAAAGTTTTCCATGATAATATATTAAATATACAGTAATACTCCTATATTACTCCTGTATTGGGAAAGATACTAAAGGATTTTTTTAAAGCCCTGTAATATTGTCATTTCAGCAATAACAAAAAAAAAAAAAAAAAAAAAAAAGAATGTGGAACTTGAGCTCCCAGATGCTTCTGCAATGTAGGTTAAATGAATAGATCTTGAATTTTTATTTTTTAAGAAGTTGCCAACACACCAGTAGTAGTGAATGAACCTAGTTGCCTGGGTCTTGGCTTCTGTATCTCATTGTCCACTCCAGTGCTTGTCAGAGACATGGCTGGTCACAGGTAGGAACAGGAAAACCCAGGAGGAGGCTGGAACACCCTGTGCTACCAGAAAGAGATGGCAGCTTGTGAGGCAGTGGGAGCACAGCAAGAGAGCCAGAGGGGCCCCTGACCCCAGTGGATGGGGCAGCAGCGATGGGGCTCCCCTCCCGTAGACCCTTGAAAAGACCAGCCACGTGACACTGTGGCTTTGCTGTGTTGGACAGGCAACTCGGAACTGGGATTCCAAAGCTAATCTGAGCCAGCCCACCTCCCTTGCTGGAAACATCTTTCAGACTGCAGTGCAGGAAAGGAACCCAGCCAGCCTGGCATCTTGCTGACGGCAGGGGATGAAGATCAGAGTTTAAAGAGCCAAAATAGTTAAAGTTTGTGAAGCTGAGTTCCTGAAAGGTTCTGCTGCACAGAAAGTTGCAGAGTTCTGCAAAGTCTTTGGCAGAATGCTGAGTCACACCAACACCAAAGAAAAAGATGGGGCAAGAACCACCAGAAGTGGTAAACTCAGCCCAGCTCAGGGCTCACAAGGGGTAGGACCAGCTCACTGTCCCCTTGGGGAGTGAAAAGATTCTGTAAGACCTGACATCAAAGTTGTGTCCCAGGAGATATCGCCTGGACCTGGGCATCACAGTGCAGAAGCAACCTTTGGATGGCTCTGTGCTACATAACCACACCAGCACAGAGCCTAACACTAACTAAGCAAGAAGCAGCAAAGTCCAGCACCTGGCCGCAGAAGATCACAATGTCTAGCATTCATTCAAAACTTAGCGGGCAAACAAAGAATCCAGAAACTAAAATATACAGCTAGGAAAAAAAAAAAAAAATCAATCAATAAGCAGACCCAGCAATGCAACAAATAATGGAATCACAGAGAAAGACTGTTGAAATGAATATGCAAATGTACTCCATGAATTTAGGAAAGCAGAGGAGTCATGAGCAGGTAAGAAAAAGAGCAATAGGTCTTCAGGAAGAGATTGAGTTGGAACTCTACAGCTGAAGGGGAGGTGGATGGGATTCACAGCAGATAAGATATTGCAGAACTCAAAATGAATGAAGTTGAAGGCTCAGCCACAGAAACTCTTCAAAATAATGCAGAGAGAAAACACTAAGGCAAACTCACAGAGTAGCGAGCAATGACGTCATGGATGGACTGATAAACACCTCCAGGATGGCCAAGAAAGGAGGGGGAGAAAAAGAAGTTTGAAGATCCAGCAGCCAGGAGCTGTCCTATGCTTGTGATCCCAGCACCCTAAGAGGAAAAGGCAGGAGGATCACAAGTTCAAGCCGAGGCAACACAGAAGCTTAGAGAGACCCTGTCTCCATAAAAACTAGCTCTATAGTTCTATGTAAAGGCAAAGATCCAATTCCCAGGTTTATTTTTATTTTTAATTGTCTACTGTTAATGAGAACTGCAAGCCCACAGATCTAAAACGTTTTGACACATCTCAGTCATAAGAAATGTGAAGAAAACACATCAATGCTGAAATCAAACAATAAGATAATCCTAAACGCCATCAGAGAGAAAAGACGTTTACATAAAGAGGAGTGGAGTTAGGATAGCGTACTTCCTGTCGATTTAGGGAGACAGAAGACAACAGAGCAGCAGATAGTCTTTCCATAAAATACTGAAGGAAGAAAACTACCAGCCCATGTTCTACAGAAAAATATGTTTCACTATTTACAAAAGGTGAAGCCAGGCACAGTGGCGCATACCTGTAATCAAAGCACTTGGGAGGCTGAGGCAGGAGGATCACTGTGAGCTCAAGGCCAGCCTGGGATATTTAAAGGCATTCAAGGCAGCCTGAAAAACACAGTGAAACCCGAGAGAGGAGAGAAAGAGAGAGAGAGAGAGAGAGAGAGAGAGAGAGAGAGAGAAGAGATGTGATAAAGGCTAAGAGGAAGAAATGCGAGTGCTGGACTGTTCTTAGACTCTGAAGTGGTATAATAGTATTTGAAAGTAGACAGTTGTAAGTTAAACATATGTATTATAGGCCTGCGCCCCTCTGCCCCACCTCTGCGTTTCTGCGACTAACTTCCTGTTCCAGTCCGACCCAGTCCCAGCCGGTAGCACAGCCCGCGCGCCGGCTGGGCCAGGATCCTTGGCCTGCCTTCCCCTCCCCCGCCCCCCCCTTTTTTTTGAACCCCTCCAGCCCAAGCACCGAACCCATCAAATATCTCGTTTGGCAACTGATCTGGTCCACGAGCCTACCAGGACTATTCAATCCCAAAGCTCCACCTCCACCTACAGACCACATCCGCCGGGATTCACAAAAGCTAGCAGCCAGAGCTCCAACACAGAGTCAGGAACCTCTGTAGAGGAACCAGCTTGGAGTCTCCAGACCAAACGCCCATAGACACAGCATAACACAACCAAAGTGCAGAGGTCGCTTCCATACAAAATGATAACAACAAGGAGTAGGAGGCAATCTCAGGACCCGTGCCCACCCAAACCAAATACAGAAGACACTATCATGGAAGAAAATGAGAATTATACA